>CAIGRP010002929.1:0-42816 GCA_903798385.1 Fraxinus cuspidata
TTTATATGATAAATAAATGTAAGTACAAATTTTATGTCATTTAAATATTTTTTTTAAAAGATTTTTGTATTTTTAATTTTTATTAATTTCTTATATTTGCATATGACAATTCTATGTTAAATAATATCACAAATATAATTTTCGTTCCTCTTCAACCAACCAATTAATTTTATAAAATTCGGGGCCCTCATCAAAGCGGAGCCTTAGACGGTCGCCTACCCCACCTATAGTCAGGGCCGCCACTGCAATAGATTCATAATTCACCCATTTGGCCAATATGGTTGAAATGAGCATAAATGGGGTAGAAGAATCTTCTCATCACAAGGAGATTTCGTTGGTCAGTTTGGACCTTCCCAAGAGAGAAGAAACGTTGGAAGCCTCATTCTAATAAGGATAATATACAACGCAAGGACAATAACACTCACATAAAGGCCATGATCGAGAAATTGTGAAATAGACATGCAATTTCAAACAACAAAAGAAGTCGAAAACCAATGAAGCCCTTCAAAGTTTGATTCCTGTAGCAGTTGTCGATATTCTTTTAGCCTTCTATTGCCTTGAATCAACTCCAATTAAGTTCATAATCGTCCTTTTCACGTCAAATGCATCCAAGTTTGGGTCTTACATGTAATTATCATATTTACACTAAATTAGGTAAATATTTTTGCTCAATTAGCTATTATATTTAATATTCAAACCACTTATCAACGTGTAAACACCACATTTATAAGGGGACATCAGAAGAGTATCTTATGTGCTAATCCTCACGGCATTTTAACATTTTTCTAGATAGAATTCACAGATGAAAGTTGAAAAATGCTACAAAAATAGAATATTAGATGTTTAATATCTTGAAAAATTAATAGAATCAATATGCTCTCTTGTGCAACCGTTTGAAAATCAGAGCTACTGTGAAACAAAATAAATATTCTTTATGATAAATTGGATGTGAAGCAGTATCAAACTAAAACAACCAATAAAGAGGTGATTTAACTGCACCTTCTAGTATAGCTACCTTATTCCGATTTTACTCCCTCTTCTTAAGAAAGTAGTTTCGATAGACACTATCCTATATGCATAGGTGTTGCGATTTGAATAGCCCAAAGTCCAAATTATCATGATATAAGTTGTTGAACCAAAGATGTTGGCCGAGTGGTAAAACGCAAAGATGGTAAGGCGGTGCCTTACCACTCGACAACTGCTATGATTGTAAGGTGAGAGATTGCGAATTTTTTCTTTTTCCAATTTATCTCAGATCAGATAGTCTAGATTAAAACCACAACAATGATGGAATAGTGTTTTTTGGCAATCTTACAAGGTCCGTTCATTATTTATTCTCTAATTGTCAGAATCTTATTATTGCAATTGCACGGGTACCTATTTTAGCTTCTAACATCTATTTCTTAATTCTAAGATCTCTGTATCTAACTAGAATCAAATAATTAACAGATCTATTCTGACCAAAATGAGAATGAGCTAGGATTATGAACTTCTAATCCAATGATCGTGTCGATTCCATGATTATAAGTTCCACAAAATTTTTATTTCTATTTAGATATTCTTCGCCTAACCAAAGGAACTAGTAGGTAACACCAAATCGGAGCGATGACTTGCACAAAAGCACTACAATATTTTTGTTATATAAACAGAAGAAAATACACACACAAATATAAATCTGACAAATACACTTGTCTTCTGTCATGAATACACTGTTAACTGTCTCAATATATTCATAATTCACCCATTTTGCACCAAAACCCATTTTGGGAGGATTGATTTAAACGTAGAATTCAATCTTTTTCTTTTTTCTCCCTCCAATTTCAAACCCTAAAGCTCTCTCCCTTGTATCTGCTTTTCTAATTTTTTCCCCCTTAGATTAACAGCTTTCTGAAATAAAATCAAATTTGTAGATTGATCGGAGCTGACAATAATTCCAGACTTTTAAAATAATTTTTCTGGTTTTTTTAGGTTTTAGAATTTTTTAGAATTTTGGGTATTGCATAAAGGGAAAAACGATGAATAGTGGGCAAAAGAAGAGGAATTTTCAGATAGAGGCTTTCAAACATAAAGTGGTAGTGGATCCGAAGTATGCAGATAAAACATGGAAGATCCTGGAACACGCAATTCATGAGATTTACAATCATAACGCCAGTGGCCTTAGCTTTGAAGAGCTCTACAGGTTTTTGTTGTACTCCATTTTTTTTTAAAAGTCAAAATAATTTAATTTAGTGCATGCATCGATCATGTTAGTGATCTATGAACTTGATTTAACTGCTGGTAATTTTATTTTTTTTTAATTTAATTATGGAAAAGGTTAACTCTTGCTTTATTGAAATTTAAGGTGGCATATGCAGTTCTGCTTAATTTCTGGATGGATTTTGATTTTTTTGATTTTTTGAATTAGCAGCAGGTGGGAGCAAGATATGCCTAATGAAATCTAACATGTATCTAGTTTTTTATGTACTTGTTCAATTGAAATGCTAATTAAGCTTCCTTTGAGGAGGAATTTTGAGACGAATAAACATTAATGTTCGTAATTATAGGCATATGCTCTGTCAATTTTATGTAAACCATGATTTATAAGAATTTTGTTGTAGCTATCATTCCAATACTGTGCATCCATCAATATTTAAGTGTTTTCAGATTCTCAATGCTTCCCTTTCATTTGTTTCGCCTCCGTGAACTGACTTAGTACCTCTTATGGTAATATTCAGTGAAAAGATGACGAGGCATTTGAGTTTCGAAGCTGTTACCTTTTTTGCCAATATGTTTTCTTCCACTGTGGGAAATCAGTGTGACATCATGAGACCATGATATTCGAGATACATATTCTGATATGGGTCTTGGGTGCGCATGCATAATAGGGTTATACATATTATGGGATTTTTGTATTGATCTTTGGAGTTTTTGTTGATAGCCTTGTCAGAATATGAAAAGGATGCTTGGTGACTTTTAGCTTGCTATGATAGTTTGGATTTTCCAATAAAATCATAGAATGTTTGTCTTGTGTTTTGATTATTTGTGCTTGGAAAAGAAAAAAAAAAGTATTCGGTGGACTTATTTCTTTAACACGTTTAAGGGACCAAAAAGGAGAACAAAAAGAAAAAGGAAGAAAACAAATGGAAAAGTCATGGCCTCTCTGATGCAATAGCCAATTGTATTTTATCAAATCAAGACATGCCATTACCATCTTTGCCTTTTGTCATGTGATGACCTGCATGTATTCTGGTTTCCAAGGTAGCTGCTAGTTCAAATTTCTTAGTGGGTTGTCTCATATGTTTTATGACTCATTGCTTGTAGATGCTTTGTACTGCATAGGGCAGTGGTTCAAGCATTAAACTATTAAATCTATCCTATACGACTCGATTTATAAGTTCTTAAACGTTAAATGCATGTTTTGAAATAAGCTATTCAAACTTACTATATTTATTATCCTCACGTTCATATGAACCACAACTTATAAGCACTTAAAAGCAAGCTCTGAAATTGAAAAACTAGTTTATTTGGCCAACCATGTAATATTTTGTTTAAAATGATTTCCATCATTTGCAGGAACAACTCATATTTATCAATGTATAGAAAGGCATAAATTGTAAAATGAGGCATAAGCCTCAAAATGAACAGTGTAAAAGTTTTTTAAGATTGTGAAATACGAATTTCACGACTCTAAGTCTACGATCATGCATGTAGTGTCATATCAAACAGAAAAGACCATGAAAACTTATTAGAGCACCACAATCACTGAATTAGATTATTCAATATCTCCATCTCAGTCCAGTGACTCTAGGAAAAAGACTAATATTTGTTGATGTGACATTTTGGTGCCATAAGAATAGTGGGCTTGCATTTGGATCTATTATGCTCATGTCCAAGTCCGTGACTACTTTGGTTCACTGGTTCCCAGATGCTTCTTTTTCTGCAGATTGCATAACTCATTTTGTAATTTATAAATGTTGCTACTTGCTGATGCACTTTTTGCATCGGGCACAAATTGTCACAAGATTATTATTAGACCTTGTAGCTGATTGGCATTAATAACCGTAGTACTTCACATTCTGGGTTATCTTGATTGCCTGGATGTTGCTTTTCAGAAATGAACTTCAGCATCCTTGAAAGCTATGGAATGCTTCCTACATTAGAAATTTGACATGCTTAGTTAGCACAAGAGTAGGCGAGTAAAGGAGGTTTCTCCCATTACGACAGATTTAAGATAAATACACAGATACATGTTACTACAAGAGTCTTTATCTGGTTCAATAGTTCTGCTAAAAAGTTGAACTGTGAAATAAAATCTAATTCAGGCGATATTTTTTCCTACCAAAATTGATTCACCCATCAATCTGAATTGTGGAATATCCTTGGGATTTTACTTGATTTGTGATTTCTTGTTATACTTTTTACTACTTTATAAGCTTAATTGTGCCTCGCCCTAAATGCATGTGATTGCAATGGGAATGTGTACTGTTGCTTGCCAATTGCCATAGGTGGTTGGAAGATAGGTTAAAGAAAATACAGGTGAAAAGACTACCAAGAAAGAAGAGAAAAGAGTATGTCAGCTGAACACCAAGATAATGTTGTTTAAGTTAAGAATGTATGTGAATGTCCAGAGAAATTCATTGTGCCAAGTGAAAGTAACTTTTTAAATTAGTTACTGAACAAGTTTTAACAATATATCCCTGAAGATTGATGGGGTTAGTTGAGATAGTGATAATTTTGCTCCTCTAGTAGCAACAAGCTATTATTATCGCACATCTGAAACTGTTATTATGAGAATGCTGTTACACGACTCCTTTCCTGCTAGTTGGCTTGTTAGAGCTGCAATACTCAAGTTACATATAAAATTTAGCAAAATACAAGACCTTTGCTGTTTTTGTAATGATTAGACTAGTTTGTAGTAAAATTACCTTCTGGTGGAAACTGGTGAACTTCACAAACATGATCGTATCATTGTAGCTTCTGTTTTTTCTGCAATGGAAACTCTAACATGATCATCTCATGACTATTGAGAACAAATTATTCTCAAGTAATACTGGCTTTTACCATACTTCCCTCTAATTTCATCAGCTGGTCATGCTCTTGTTTTTTGGGTTTCCATGTCCACCAAATATGTATCATTTGATTGGGTTGGTAAAAATTGCGGACTTATACCTGTTGGATTTGAAAGCTTTTGGAACTGCAAGATGGATTAGAATTGCTCCCTCAAAATGTTTGCAAGATGTGTATATTAGTTAGTAAAAATGCTAGTTGGAATGTGTCAAAGTGGTTGAGCTTGTGTTAAGATTCAGTTCTTATCATACACTTGTCATCACAAGCTGATAGGGAAATATATAATTTAGGGGTTGAGACTTTGCTAGTGCTCATCTTTACATGTTTATGTTTGAGGTTCTATAGAGTTTGTTCTTTGAGAACTTCCAATATCCTTTAAAAAATATATATAACAACAAAATTTTGGAACAGTGAGATTTATATTTACACCTATTCAGTAAAATGAGAAAATTTAAAAGGAAAAAACAAAGTAAAAAAAGAACGTTACCAATGTATATGCTTTTTGTGTGTTAAATGGTTTAACCCAAGTAAGAAATTAATACTTTTGTTTGTCAATGAGATCGACAGAGATTATGAAGATTGATGAAGATTATGACTTAACATAATTATGTATGTAATTGTATTTACTATATTTAGGTGATTACATCATTGATACCTTAATTTTATAAAGTAATACTCTTATATAATTGAAGAAATCCGAATGGAAAAATCATTCTGCCAAAAGTTTGTCATTGTTATGGTCATTCCAGCATATGGAATTTGAATTTCTGTGTTGAATGCATATGGATTTTCTGGTTTACTAACATCTCTAGATATCCTGCATAAAATTATGTGACACGACAATACTGTTTTATTAAATGTGGGGTTTATTATATATTTTTATGTCTCTCTCTCTCCCTCTCTCAATTTGAGTATGTTAACTCGACTCTCACTGACATCAAAGTTTCTTGGATTCAGAAATGCTTACAACATGGTATTACATAAATTTGGGGAGAAACTGTATTCTGGACTAGTGTCTACAATGACATTCCACCTGCAGGAGATGTCAAAATGTATAGAGGCTGCCCATGGTGGTTCTTTCCTAGAGGAGCTTAATGTGAAATGGACTGATCACAATAAAGCACTGCTGATGATCCGCGACATACTAATGTACATGGACAGGACTTTCATCCCAGGCACTAATAGAACACCTGTTCATGAGCTTGGGCTAAATCTTTGGAGGGACAATGTAATTCACTCCCCAAAAATCCAGACAAGGCTTCTGAACACACTTCTTGAACTGATACTTGGAGAACGCACTGGTGAAGTTATTAACAGGGGACTGATGAGAAATATTATTAAAATGCTAATGGATTTGGGACCTTCAGTCTACTCTGATGATTTTGAGAAACCTTTTCTAGAAGTTTCTGCCGATTTCTATAGGGCAGAGTCCCAGGAATTTATTGAGTGCAGTGATTGCGGGGACTACCTAAAGAAAGCTGAAAGACGTCTAAATGAAGAAATAGAGAGGGTGTCACACTACTTGGATGCAAAAAGTGAAGCCAAGATAACTAATGTTGTGGAGAAAGAGATGATTGCCAACCACATGCTTAGACTAGTTCACATGGCGAATTCAGGCTTGGTAAAGATGCTTCTTGATGATAAGTTTGAAGATTTAGGAAGAATGTACTACTTATTTCGCCGGGTACCTAATGGTCTCTCTACAATTAGAGATGTAATGACGTCTCACATTAGAGAGACTGGCAAACAACTTGTTACCGATCCTGAGAAATCAAAGAATCCTGTGGAGTTTGTTGACTGCCTCCTTGCTGAAAGGGATAAGTATGACAAGATCATAATCTCAGCCTTGAACAATGACAAGACCTTCCAGAACGCCTTGAACTCTTCTTTTGAGTATTTCATCAATTTGAATCCTCGTTCTCCTGAGTACATGTCATTGTTTGTAGATGATAAACTGTGCAAAGGTCTGAAGGGAGTCAAAGAGGAGGACATTGAGATTATTCTTGACAAGGTGATGATGTTGTTTCGTTACCTGCAGGAGAAAGATGTTTTTGAGAAATACTATAAACAACATTTGGCCAAGCGACTCCTGTCTGGAAAAAGGGTATCTGATGATGCCGAGAGAAGTCTGATTGTTAAACTGAAGACTGAATGTGGGTATCAATTTACTTCCAAATTAGAGGGAATGTTTACAGATATGAAGACATCTCAGGACACTATGCAAGGCTTCAATGCAGCCTTTGGTCCTGAGCTAGGAAATGGCCCTACGCTGGTCGTCCAGGTTCTGACAACAGGGTCTTGGCCAACTCAACCCAGCGTTACTTGCAACCTTCCAGCCGAAATGTCAGCGCTTTGTGAGAAGTTTCGATCATATTACCTTGGGACCCACACGGGTCGAAGATTGTCCTGGCAAACAAATATGGGCACTGCCGACTTAAGAGCAACATTTGGTAACGGCCAGAAGTATGAGTTGAATCTTTCGACACATCAAATGTGTGTCCTAATGCTGTTTAACAATGCTGATTCTCTTAGCTATAAGGAGATTGAGCAGGCCACTGAGATTCCTCCTCCTGATTTAAAAAGGTGTCTTCAGTCCTTAGCCTGTGTTAAAGGGAAAAACGTTCTTCGTAAAGATCCCATGAGCAAAGATATTGGAGAAGATGATTCATTTTCTGTCAATGACAAATTCACTAGCAAACTTCGTAAGGTGAAGATGGGAACTGTAGTTGCACAAAAAGAATCTGAGCCTGAGAAACAAGAGACGAGGCAGAGGGTGGAGGAGGACAGGAAGTCCCAGATCGAGGCTGCAATTGTAAGAATTATGAAATCTCGTAGGGTACTGGATCATAACAATATCATTGCTGAGGTTACAAAGCAATTGCAATCTCGTTTTCTTGCCAACCCTGGAGAAATTAAGAAACGTATTGAGTCTCTTATCGAGCGAGATTTCTTGGAGAGGGATAATGCTGATAGACGATTGTATCGTTATCTTGCCTGAAGAAATAATTCAGGGCATACTAGTTTTTCGGTTTAGTTTTCACAGTGGAAGTGTACCTTATCAGCCATTCTCGACCTTGGTTTTTATTTCTCCAAAGCTTATTTTCTTTCCAATTAAAATTTACATCTATTTCTTCTCTACACTGTTGTTTGATTAGCGCACACAAACCAGGTCGGGTGTCATTTGCTTATTGGAATGAATTTTCGCATTCTACCGCCTTGCACTCCATAATAATCTTGATCTATTATGGGTTTTCTTCTTTGCCTATTTAAACTTTTAGACGAGATAGTGTTCAATATTGTATTACATCACTCCAATGTCCCTGGTACCTAATTTATTTTGATCATGAATCAAAGGTAGCTCAGAAGTCACAATGATATAATCATCATACACTGTGAACTTCTACATCTTGTACAGAGTAATGTAAAATCAGCTTGACTCTTGATACTACGATTAAACTCGTAAGCAGACCGATCCAAAACCTACTCAAACAGGTTATCAAACTGCTCAAAGAAATAAATGCTTTCCAAAGCCTCCAGGAAAAATCCAATCTTATGATTTTTTTGTCTCAAAACACTTCTATGCAAAAACAACTAATTATACAACAATATATAATACAGGTAAAGATAGGGATAAATATACACATTTCTCAGGTAATCATGCAAAAAAAGAAAAAAAAAATGAGAGATACATATATAGCGGTACACTTTTTATTACAGATAATGAACAACATTTTAATCAGTTCTCCTTGCAATCTTTGGTAGGCCGAGCTTCAAAACCTCCACCAGTTCTCTTCTCAAGCGAATACGGCATATACGTACCAAGAATTCTATCCCATGTCACAAAGAAAGGCTGTGAATAATTATATTTGTTCCCATAGAGTTGATGATGAATATCATGATATGCAGAGTTGTTTTGGAAGAAAAAGTGGAACAGATTCCCGGGTAGCCACAGTCCGCAGTGGTCATCGACTGTCTTGATAGTAGCAAAGGAGAAAAAGAAGATGGAAGCTCGAGGAGACATGCCGGAGAGGAGAAAGGATAGAGCTCCACCAATGGTGTCAAGAAGTAGCCCCTCTAATGGGTGGTTGTACAATGCTCCGAAAGCATAAGGTACGACTAGCCTGTGGTGTCGAGAATGGATATGGCGGTACAGAAATTTGTTTGCATGCATATACCGGTGCATGAAATATTGCCATGTATCTAAAATCAACATTGCAACTATAATTTGTCTAAGGAGAACAATAAGAGAAGCTGGTTGAGCTTGTGCAGCTTCGCTGTCATTTCCTGTAACCTACATGGCAAGAAGAGTGATTTTTATGGCTTAAGTCAGCACATAAACTTAGAATAAAAGATAAAATGTTTAAGCCATCATAAAATTCAAAAGAAAAGGTAAAATGTTTAAAACGAGTTTTCATATAACAGTATCAACAAGAAAAATCGGAAGAAAAGGGAAAATGTTTAAACCAAGATTCCAGTTTAACATTATCAACATGAATATTTGGGAAAACAAGATAGAATATTTAAACCGAGTTTTTAGGTTTGATATTAACAGCATCAGCATGAAGAGATCCCAAAGAATATTTAAACCGAGTGTTCAAATTTGATATGACAGTATCAACATAAAATTTGAAAGAATAGGTAAAATGTTTAAAGCAGTATCAACATGAAAATTCGGAAAAAAAGGTAAAATGTTTAGACTAAAATTTTTCCAGTTTAACAGTATGAACACGGAAATAAACAGGATAAAATATTTAAACCGAGTTTTTAGGTTTGATATTAACAGTATCGGCATGAAGACATACCAAAAAAATCAAATGTCAGAAACATATTGAACTAACTCCCAACAAGAATTAAAAAGGCTGCGCCAAAATATGAACCTAAACAAAGTCAAAGGATAGGCTGATTTATTTAATTCAATCACTTAAATATCCTTAATAACAAGGCAAAAATACTTCAAAAAGTACATAAGGTGTATATTAATCCATTTCTATAACTATGTTCGCTTATTTTTTTGTAAATGATAAAATAACTTCAACATACATTGTCCCTCTTGGATAGAAGACACAGGGCAATAAATATCATTTATGTCATAAAGTTAAATGAAATATAGAACACAATGGAACAATATTACAATGATGTCACATCTTATAGCTGAAAACATCTTCAATTTCTTCCACGTGCGTTTTGCTTAAGTGAGCGACAATTATACTCAGATCCTTGGTCAAGATTGGTACGTCACCATTATAAGCAGTTTTCCGAAGAGATCAAAGATTCAATTTTAAGACATAAATACAACTTGCTATAAAATCCATGTTGTGCTACACTGCCAGCCTTTATACCGCGAAAAAATAGAAAAGGTATGGTTTTGTGCTTTTCAACAGTTTGCGCAGATCCTAGTACACGTCCACGTAAAAAGAAAGGAATTGATGCAACTACAGAACACATTCATCTTCATTACCTGCGTATAAAATCTTTGCTTAACTTGTTGATTCCCTTTACTTAAATTCGTTTTAAACCCGGAAAATTTTTCGACCATTTAATAAAACATGACATTTACAGTTATTTCCCCTGAATACTCTACATGTCAATTAAGAGGAATGGAAACTTCAGCTTATGCAGTTAATCAAATAAAGAAAATCTAAAGTTTTCCTTCTTGTTCATAACTCATAAGTGCAGTTACATTGACAACTGCAAATTTAGCGATGAGTCATCTACCTTAACGTCTTTAGGAATGAATTCATTTCCTATTAAATCAAGAACTAAGAACCCCAAATATGCGTGATAACAAACTTTCAAGGTCTAGTATTTAAATTATTGAAAACATGCATAACATTTGACAATAAATCAAACTATTTGGGAATGTCAATTCCAATCTCCATATTCTATACTTGTACAACTTTCTACCACCTAGACTTGCCTTTTATGGTATACTATCTAGGTCATAAAATAGCACCTTCTAAGAACCAAATACAAGTAACACGAACAAATCTGACAACAATATGCTAGCAACACATTAGCTTTATTTCTAATGAGCTTGAATTGACTATATGAATCCTTTTTCTGCTACTCAGTTCATTACTCTGAAAGGGCCAATAGATTTTAAAATTATACATCTTTCAGTTCACCAGTCACCAACTCCCAAATCGTTCTAAGGGTATACATATTCATGGGAAAACCTTAAAATACAATCAACTAGGCTATCCCAGCATAATAGACAATTCTTGATCACACCATAAACAAGAAACATATTTATAGTTTCCCCAAAAAGAAACGTATTTCCTCTCATATAATCATTAATTACACACAATAAAAATTCTGCAACAAGAACCCAATTAAGTGACAGAAATTAAACACCAGGTCACCTTCACAACATTTGCCATACCTTTACTATTCAGGAGGAAATTTATTACCGTACATAGTACGAGTCCTGATATACTTATACAATACACATACTCATATATATTCATACCCACAGAGCGCACGTATTCTACACTTACGAAAAACAAAGGCTTACAGCGAAGAGAAGGGTGGCAACAATGGCCTGAACCGCCTGTTGAAGGAGGACTCCTTTAACTACATCCTTTTTTGACACCAAATTCTTCTCATCTTCATCTTTCTTACTATGCAGCCTGTAATTCTCCAATGCACCAAGCATCACATACATACCTGAGTATACCCAGTAAACAACAATTGGAGCAATTGTTCCCAATATTTCATCTGAAATCTCTAAACCCCCTTTAGTAATCTGCATATTTAGTAATAATTATTTTATGGAAAAGTCCGAAAATCGCGATTTTGATTTATGGGTTTGTGTTTGTGAAGGTAATCAAATTAGAATCAGATTGAACAGAAGAAAAAACCCAATTCAAATTTCAAAATGATTATTGATCTGGGTTCTTGGTGTCTTGGTCTCCTGAAAAATACCGAAGTGGTTTTATAGGACATTATTGTTAAGTACGAAACAATTCATAATTATATGTGGTAGAATCCGATTTTGAGCATAATTATTAATTAAACATGGTCGGTTTTTTGATTGGAGAAGTGTCAACTAATATTTTAATTGTTTAATATAAATTAATTTATAAATAAAATGCGGAATAATTTCATATATTATTCCGCATCTTATTCAATGTCTAACTCAACCGGTAAAAATGATATCTTATCAAATTAATTGCCTATGTTCGAGTCTTATTTTTGTAGAAAGGTAAAATTATAAAAGAAAAAAAAATTACGACACCAATGTTTGGGTCGTTCAATTTTTGGGAATATGCTGTCCAAACTTTTTAGTGAATTTATTTTAAGTTCCTAAATACCGAAATAAAGACTACGAACCCAACCTATTTCAACAAGTGAATTTGATTATTATGCGAGTTAATTCTCGACGTGGATGTTAAAATTCCATGAAGCATTCTCATGGCTTAAAGCTAAAAATTAAGTTGTTCGATAATTTTTCTAACTTTAAATCACGTTAAAATCATGCAATTGTAACGTTGCATAAATAGTTTTTTATCACGTAAAACATGTTCACGGATTTAAATAGGTTGTGAGTCAAAACCTTAATTTTGGAGGTTGAAAATTCAAAATCAAACTAATTTTCTAAATAATCATAAAGTGAATTAATACCTAATATCAACTTTTTGGATTGCCAAAAAAAAAAAAAGAAATCATCTTTTTGAGCAAATTCAAAGAAATTTCTGAAAGACTTTGCAGAAAGAAGAAAGTCAACATATTCGTCAAATAGTTGGGGTTTGATATTTTAGGCGTAAGATGACGTGGCAGAAAGGAATCTGTTTGGTGGTCAAAATTGAGCGGCTTAATTTTGACGCAGTCGTGGTCGTTCACTTCATATGATTATCTCGTTCCTTGCTAAGAGAGATATAAAGAGCTTGTAAACTAATAATTTTAAAGATATTTATTTATTTGTAACTTTCTTTTTAAAAAGTATAGTAAATAAAAAATAATTAGACGAGATGTCGGATATATAGTTGCAATTGAGTCAAAAAACTGTCTGTTTGTCTTCATTTAAAATAAAATCATTTAATTTTCATAATAATTTTTAATCATACTTTCACGCAATAAAATATTTTACAAGTAAATTTAAAATATTTTCTTACTTTTTAACCACATATTTTCTAAAAAATTATTATTTAAAACATCATCATCATCATCATCATCATTATTATTATTATTTTCAATAATAACCATCAAACAGGGCTAAATCCCGAGTGAGAGATCGAACTTCAAAAAAAATTTTAAAATGATGAAATTGAAATCTCATCTATTGTCTTCAAAATAACAATGACGTACTAATAAATTAAAATTTTTAATAAAGATTTTAATGTATCTAGTTCTATTATAGAATTTGTTATAAATAATAGTTCAAGTATAAACCATGAAAAAAATTTATTACTGCATTTTTCAGTTCAAATGAGCAATTTAAGTTGAATGAGCACTTAATCAGACTATGAGTAGCGTTATTTTATTTTTTTTAAGACAAAGCTAGAAGATAAGTATTGTAATAGTTGAGGCTAGATTGTTATCCTTTTGGTTGTCCCACAAGTACGTATTTAATATCTCAACACATCATCTGTTTATAGCGAATGAAAAGTCGTTAATTTGACCATCCTACCTATACATTTTTTAAATCTACCCATATCACCATTTCATAGCAAATGGTAAGATACAAATGTGTAATGTGTTGATATATCAAATATTATGTTGGCATCTCCCATATATGTTGAGGTATCGTAAATATATTGATGAGACAATATGGGGATAACAGTGTAGAATCATAATTGTTAACAATTAGCCTATATTTGACACACATTCTTTTAAAAATGAAGTAGCTTCTTAAACCCTGTTTGATGTACATTCTTTTAAAATACATTATTTCATAACTCATTTTTAACCACACATTCTTCAATAAAATAATATTTTCCATCACATCAATAACTTTTCCTTATTTTTTAACTACATATTAATCTTCATATCACTATTTAAAATACATTTTTTTCTCAAAAATATCCATCAAATACACCCTTAATTTATTTATGCAAAAGTTGATGTGAACTCATGTAACAATATAGTTACGAAATCCATACAAGATTTATTCAACCCAAGAAAGTTAAGAAATCAACGCTTAATCTTGATTAAAAAATATTGAACTCAAGAATCAACACAATCACCGACAATATATTGATCTCGTGATTACAAGATTCAAAAATTTTACTCAATTTGTTCGAATGCCACAATAAAATAATCTTGATAAGTTCATAATTAATTGGATAAAGAACAAGAAGAAATCAATAACGCTCTACAATAATCTCTCAACAATTGTGTATTTTATAATCAATATATTGAGTCATATTTATAGGGAATACATAAAACCTAGCTAGAAAACGGAATTGAGCCGACAAAATAGCAAAAGATATCACAAAATAGAGTTTTAACTTAAATATAAGATTACGCGAAATTTGAAAAATTTACTACGGGAATCAACTATGTGGGCGCATAGCATAAGTCTATGCGATTGCATAGACCAAATAAAATTATCGTCCATGGCTTTGGTAAATGGGCATGCGGTCGTATGCCCTGGACAACTATGCGGTCACATAGTTGTCTCCTCAAGTTTTTTCGTCCATTTCTTGAATAAAGTTGCTTCACTTAGTTTCAACTTCCATGCCCAATATGAAACTTGTCTCGTTGTTTGTTGTGATCAATGTTTCATCAATCTTAGCTTGAACAAGCAATCTTATAGCCTCCTTGACTCGCTTTGCTCGTGACCCAGTCATCGGTCCTCTCTCAACAATCAATGGATCATTGCCCAGACTTGTTCTCATATCATGGATCACATCACCCCCTTCCTCTTCGAAAGGATTCGACATCGAATCTGTAACTGCATCAAAGAGAGAAAGATTAGAGACTTTAAAGGTAGCCGAAACATTATACTCACCTAGAAGATCTGGTTTGTAGGCATTGTCATTGATCTTTTCAAGGATTTGGAATGGATCATCTCCCTGTGGCTGCAATTTCGACTTCTTTGTTCTGGAAAATGCTTTTTCCTCAAGTTCACCTAAATCCAATTTTCTGGTTTAAATGTAACGCATTTTCGTCCCTTATTTGCTTAAGAAACATAATACTAAATTTTCTTTTCAATTTGTAACCTTACATTTTCATGGAGTCAGCCTTCTTTTTCCAATCTAGCTACCATTTTCATTCACGTGTAAATGAATTAAATCCAAACGTAGTGCATTAAAACTATAAACAATCTCAGAAGGTGAGTAAGAAGTAGTAGAATGTGTAGCTCTATTATATGCAAATTCTATTAATGGTAAACACTCCTCCCAACTCTTTAAATTTTTATTAGCTATGGTGCGTAACTATTATATCATAGTCCTATTAATGAACTCAGTTTGCCCATCAGTTTGTGGGTGACAAGTAGTAGAAAACAATAGCTTGGTTCCCAACTTATTCCCCAAAATCCTCCAAAAGTGACTATTTACATCCCTATCCGATACAATACTTCTAGGAATCCCATATAAGTGCACCACTTCCTTAAAGTTTAAATCCGCAATATTGGTGGCATCATCAGTTATGACATGGAATAAAATGTGACATTTTATTAAATCTGTCTACCACCACAAATATAGAATCTCTTCATTTTTTTTAGTCCTAGGTAAACCAACACAAAAGCCATACACACATCAACTCAAGATTCACTAGGAACGGATAATGGGGTATATAAACCCTATGGTAGAACCTTAGATATAGTCTTTTTACAAGTGATGCATCTACTACGAACTTGATCAACATCAACTTTCATTTTAGACCAATAAAAATGTCCACCTGACATCTCTAAGGTCTTTTTAACCCCAAAATGACCCATTAGACCTCCACTATGTGCTTCACGCAATAATAATTCTCTCATTGATTTAGAAACACATAACTTATTTTCTCGAAATAAATACCCATTGTACCTAAAGAATATATCCACAATACCCTTATCACATGATTCGTATATATTAGAGAAATCTGAATCGTTAGCATACATGTCCTTAACATATTCAAATCCTAGAAATTTGGTATCTAAAGAAGTTAGAAGCATGTACCTTTTTGATAAAACATCCGCTACCACATTTCCTTTACCTTGTTTGTATCGAATAACATAAGGAAATGCCTCGATTAATCTATCTACCTTGTATGTCTCTTGTTTAGCTTGCTTTGACCCCTTAAATGCTTCAAGGACTCATGGTCGATGTGAATCATGAACTCCTTTGGCCATAGGTAGTGATGTCAATTCTCCAAAGCTCGAAGAAGTGTACACAACCCCTTATCATATGTAGGATAACTGAGAGTTGTTCCACTTAGCTTTTCACTAAAGCAAGCGATTGGCATTTGTTCCTGCATTAAGACATCTCCAATAAGATTTATGTTGCATCACATTCAATCTCAAAAGTATTGTTAAAGTTAGGTAATGATAAAATCGGTGCACACAACTTATCTTTAATATTATTAAAATCATGTTCTTGTTTAACGCCCCCAATAAAATCCCACACTTTTCTTTATAACACATTGAGTGGCTTGGCAAGTGTGTTAAAGTTTTTAACAAAACGCCTATAAAAGCTAGCTACACCTTGAAAGCCTATTACCTCAGTTATGCTTTTAGGTATTGGCCACTCCTTGATAACTTTGATTTTCTCCTCATCAACTTCAATACCCTTAGCACTAACGATATAAGCAAGAAAATAACGTTTTCCATGCAAAATGTGCACTTTTTAATGTTAGCATAAAGATGTTCTTGCCTTAAGACCACAAGCACACATCTCAAATGCTTTATATGTTCATTTATATTCTTACTATATACTAAAATGTCATTAAAGTAAACTACTACGAATTTACCTATGAATGCACGTAAAACATGATTCATTAATCTAAAAAATGTGCTAGGTGCATTAGTAAATCCAAATCGCACGACTAACCACTCATACAACTCATATTTAGTTTTAAAAGCGATTTTTCATTCATTTCCTTCCCTATCCTAATTTGATGATAACCATTTTTAAATTTAATTTTACTAAATATGCATGATCCAAGTAGCATGTATTCCAAGAAACGTTAGAACCTGATGAATATATAGATATCCCCTTCCTCTTCAATTGTCTTTCCATCTACTACATTTAGCATGTCTTCAAACTCCACATAATGTTGCAAATCTATCACATTAGTTATCTCCATATTCAAACCATTCGAAAATTGGGTCATGGTGACCTCCCTATCATCCTCGACATTTGCTCTCATCACAATCTACATTTTTTTGGGATAATCCTCCACACTCTTAGAACCTTGGTAGAGGCTTTGCAATTTTTGATGAAGCTCCCTATAATAATGATTAGGCACGAACCTCTTCCTTTTGATATCCTTCAATTCTTCCCATGTACCAATAGGCCTCTCACGGTTCCTCCTCCTAGATGTTGCTACTTGATCCCACCAAATGATAGCATAATCTGTAAATTCAAGTACCGCAATCTTTACCTTCTTTTCCTCCGAGTAGTTGTGGCAATTAAATATCAACTCTACTTTCTTTTCTTACTCCAAGTATGCTTCAAGATCACATGGAATTGTCATTTTGATATTGTCCATACTTCTTTCAATACCATACCTAGCAAGATCTCTACCCTTCCTTTCATGCCTAACTCTTATATCCCCATTCTTCCTAACTCGACGTCTACCATTGCATCTTTATTAATATCACTATCCGCTTCCGATTCACCGGCATAATCCACTCTATGATCCCACCTTTCTTGTCTCCTTGTATTAGGAATTTCTCTAGATTGTTCTCTACGTAAATTAGCAAGTAACGTGTCTTGCCTATCCAGTTTGTCTCTCACATTCTCAAACAACCTTTTGAACCTTCATATCACCTCATCGGACATCCTAAATCTAATTTAGTATTTGCCTCATGCGTATACGCTCGTGTATCACTCAAATTGATTTTTTTTCCTCTATTAATCTCACAACTTTACATTTTTTCACTCAATGTTTTCTTGCAAATGCTTAAAAAAACTAATTTGAGCTCCATCAGAATTAATCATTGTAGAGTTTCAAGTAAAGATTTGAGTAAGAAAAAATTTGACGCTAAAATGACTCAAGAAGTAGAAATTATAACTTGAAATGAACACTAAGGGAATATTCAAAAAGATGTTTCTTGAATTTGAATCGGACACTTTTGAATTTGAATTTATTTTATACTCAGACAAATGAAAATTGGACGCTGTTGCAATTTTCCAAATTTTCATTTTTTTGCTCGAAAATTCAATTAGATACCAACAAAAGAAATAGAAACAGACTTGGATGCTAGATTAGCACATAAACAAGCTCTAATTTTTTTGGTATTTTATGGATTGGAGACTCAAAAAAATAAAGAACACGAAGAGCAAAAAACAAAATACTCAAACAAAATGACAAAAAAATAGGATATAACTTTAATTTTTGAAACATTACTATGATACCAATTGATGCGAACCTACATAGCAATAATAGCTACGAAACCCATACAAGATTGATTCAATCGAAGAAAGCCCAGAAATCAATGTTTAAGCTTGATTAAAAAATATTGAATTAAGGAACCAACACAATCACTGACAATATGTTGATTCCTCGATTACAAGACTCAAGAATCTCACTCGATTTGTTGGAATGCTACAAGAGAATAATTTTGATAAGTTCGGAATTAATTGGATGAAAAACAAGAAGAAAGCAATAATGTCCTGCAATAATCTCTCAATAATTATATGTTTTACAATTAATACATTGAGTTCTATTTATAGGGAACTCATTAAACCTTGCTAGAAAATGGAATTAAGCCAACACAATAGCAAAAGATATCACAAACGCGAAATTTGGAAAATTCATGGTCGGTAATCAACTATACCACCGCATAGTATAAGTCTATGCGGTCGTATAGACCAAATAAAATTCTCTTCCTTGGCTTCTATAAAGGCGCATACCTTGGACAATTATGCAGTCACATAGTTGTCCCCTCCATTTCTCCTTCTATTTCTTAAATTAAGTTGCTCCACTTCGTTTCAACTTCCATGTTCAATATGAAACTTATCATGTTGTTTGTTGTGATCAATGTTTCATCAATTGTAGCTTGAAGAAGCAATCTCATAGCCTCCTTGACTCGCATCACTCGCAACCTAGTCATCAATCATCCCTCAACTATCAATGGATCATTGTTAGGAGTTGTTCTCGTATCATGGATCACATCAAAAGTTCCCATTGAATCTTCCATCAAATCCTACCCAAAGGCAAAAATTCCGTCTAACTAAAGAAATTGTATAGCTTCCACACTGTTTTTCATAAATTTTCTTCACAGAGCTTTTGAGATTATAAGTTGGTGGATTTCATAAAATGTGTTTTTAAAATGTGAAAGAATTTATGGGTACAACGAAATATATGGTTAAAATGGTGTTTAACCAATTTATATATAAATTCATGTAATAATTATCTACATTTAATAAAATACAAAATCTACGTAATAGCAAGTCTAGACATATACATTGTAAACATAATACAAGTTCAGCGATTGCTCTCAAATAAAACAATACCAATTGTTTTATCAAAGAATAACCTAGCGAATCTATATATAAAATGGTTATCTAGAAAGAGAATAGATTTTGCATTCAAGAAAATGATTTAAATCTTAAATTTAATGAGTCAACTTAATGAAAATCTAACATGACAACTGGAAATCCTATAAACCAGGCTCAAAAGAAAAACAAATTATAAATGATATAATAAGAAGCACTTCGGAGTTTTAACTCCTTCAAATTGTATGATGCAAATAAATGCTGCCTCAAAATATTAGTTTTGGATAAGCTCTACTTTTAATGATAACTATGTCTTTTAAACAATACAAATGGAGTATTGTATGTACTTTTTATCAAACATTACATATGTGATGGTCGATTCATATGAGAACTGTACTTAGGCGAATTTTTTAATGTACTTGCAGAACCCAAGATGGTTCAGAGCTGATATAATGAACACCTTAGAGAATCAAAGTTTGATATGAAAGATAACGTGTTTAATCGATTGTTAAGGCTTAAAATAATGATCGGCACTTCAAAAAGTCATGTTATTGATTAGCTAAAAACGTTCGAGGTATTCTTACTTAAAAAGGTTCTAAACAAAAAGTTACGTATCTTGATGCCTTATATTTCAAATAGTATTTTTTTTGTCTTCCTTATTTTGAGTCGACTTCTTCCTTTTATATGGGGACTGTTGAAATTTAATGATTTTAATAGATTCAATCTAACGATTTTAATAAGCATAAATTGAAAAAGTCTTCAATTGGTCGATGACTAATCACAATTTTTCAAATGCAAATTATGTATATTGAAGGTCATAATTTTTCAGATTGGCGTTACTATTCAAAGAGATGTATAATAAAAAGTCATGAACATTGATAAAGGGCATGATGTAGACCGTCAAATCGTGTCACAATCTGAAAAGGTGTAATCTAATGTTTTAAATTAATTTATTTGGCAAAATATAAACCTATTCGAAAAAGACACATTCAATCTATAAATTAAATCTACTTCTTTATATATATTCTTCATTCCAAATCAATTTGAAATAATTAATTTCAGGAAATGCATCTGTATTTATTGAAAAATTCTAATGAACAATATGTTGGATATGATTTTCTAAGTTAGTGAAATGGTGAAATTTGAGCTCAAGTATTGGTGGGACTCGTACTTCGATTTTAACGGGACCAACATATTCATGTTCTACTCCGCTAGATGATTAACGTGATATATTTATCTATTGAAAATCATTTTGAATTATATGAAATATTTGATTTCAAAGTAACCCAACTGAAACTATAAACTAGTGAATAATTTGATTTAATTGGAAATTGTCAAGTTCTTGTCTTATATAGGAAAGTTAGGAAATTTTTGTATCATTTATAAAGTGAAAGTCCAAAAATTGTGTTTCGGCCTCCCAAGGAGTACAAATAGTCTTTGGAAGTGGGAGATGTAGATCCAAATGTGTTCGATCCAAAGTTCACACGTGCGTCATCCCTATCGCTTGGTCGTTCGGTTGGTTCGACACAACAAGACACGGGCATGAGCACGAGTCCGGTTCATTTGCAAGTGTGGGTGGGTCATTATCCTATATATATTTTTTGAACAAAAAATTATTTAAATTTTTGGGCTAAATTGCAACTAATTAAATTTTTGGATACCTAATGAAATTAATTTTTATCATTGAATTATTTTTGGGTTTTTTTTTTTTTTTTGTGTTACCGTCTATTAACAGACTTAACAAGCAAAATGCTTCAGTTCAAATAGAGGTGTCTGCGTATTTTTGAAGGGTTATCCGAACAGTGACTACTATTCTAAAAAAGCTTGAAGAGTGTTTGAATGACAACAAATATATCTATAAATAGCATGCCCCGCTACTAGAAAATTTACACCATTTTTATTGCAATCATTCTCTATTTTGAATCTCATTCCCCCGCTCATATTCTGATACTCTTTCAAGTTTAAACACCTCTTTAAGTTCGTTAGAGCTCCTTTAGATTGTTGTGTTGCTTCCGTAGGACACGAAATTTGTTGTATCCTGGAAGATGATTACTGAATGCATTTAGCACCATTAAAGGAAGCAAATTCGTCTTAAGGATACATCGTGAATTCAGTGAGCACGATTATCATTGTGATCCCATTGATCATCTGTTACGTTGTTCTTTTTTTTTTTGGCTAAATCTTCAAGTGGAAGTATTTTCAAATTGTTTGAATGAGGAAATTATACTCCAAAAATAACAATTTTAAGACATAATTTGAATTTCTAATTTGTTATTCTTCTACTATTTCTTATTGTTTATCTTTGGAATTTTTTCAGGAAGGGCTACTTCTACTGCTCCACTCCCTAATATGATTGGAGAAAAAAAATCAACAAATTTAATGATTCAAATTTTTAAGTGTTGATAGCAGAAAATACTTTTTATCTAACAACATTAAGTTTGGCAAAATTTCTCAAGGAATGTATACTTTCATACAACTAGGATGAGAGCAACTTAGAGAAACAGGCTACGATTGATGCATAGAAACACACGAATTTTCTATGCAGAAACTATGTACTTAATGGACTAGACGACACATTATATAATGTGTATGTAATACGAAGTCTGCGAAAAAACTGTGAGACTCTTTGGACACAAGTATAAGACCAAAGATGCCTGCACGAAGAAACTTATTGTCAATTATTTTTTGGATTAGAAAATGGTTGACAATAAGAATATTGTATCCCAAGTTCAAGAACTTCAAATAATACTCGGTGATTTCCATTCCAAAGGAATGAAACTAAAAGAAACTGAAGATGACGGCACGAAGAAACTTATTATCAATTATTTTTTGGATTAGAAAATGGTTGACAGCAAGAATATTATATCCCAAGTTCAAGAACTTCAAATAATACTTAGTGATTTCCATTCCAAAGGAATGAAACTAAGAGAATCATTTCAAATTACAGAACTAATCAAGAAATTCTTGCCTTTGTGAAAGGACTTCAAGAATTACCTAAAGCATAAACGTAAGAAAATGAAACTTGAAAATATCATTGTCCAGTTGAGAATACAAGAAGACAATCGAAACTCTGAAAGACGATTGGAGCATTTCATTCGATGGAATCAAATGTCAATATCATGGCAAGACTAACAAAAAGAGGAAGCACAATGGCGAAGGGAAAACTGGTTCTTTAAAGACTCCTAAAAAGTTTTAAAAGCAACTGTCAATTGGACGTGGCAAGAAATCATTCCAAGGAATGTCGGAAGCCAAAAAATGTCAAGGAAAAACCTCCTTAGGCTAATGTAACAAAAAATGAAAGCCTTTCTAATATGGTGCTAGACATGAATCTTTTTGTAGTCATTTCTAAATGCAACTTATTACGTAATATTAAGGAATGATGGGTGGATACTAGAACTACTTTCTACATATGTGCAAACCGCTTGAAGTTCTCTACCTACAAGGCAATGGATCGTGATAAACAACTCTATATGGGAAACTCTTCATCTTCCAAAGTTGAAGGATGTGGAAAGATAGTGTTGAAATCGACAAGTGGAAATGAGTTTATATATATATATAAGACGATTCAAAATCCTATTGAAGGTTCCCTATTTACAAGATAAATTAGAGTAAAGTCGAATTCACAAGTGTTAAATTCATAACTATCCTTAATGAAATGTTGGTCTAGAGAGGGGGCTTCCTCCCTCTTCTATCCTTTACGGTGACCTCACCACAAAGTTCTATCTGCGTATAGACTTCATAGAGACAATAATTAGGTTCTACAACTTAACAACTGATCATACGTTTATGATATGTTATTAGAAGAAAATGTTTCTAACACATAAGCAACAACCAACTTTGTTCGTGGAACGAAAAAATCACATATTTTATTTTAAAAAATGAATTCATCGAGCAAAAAGACCACCCAAAACTAGAGACATCAAAATAACAAATGCAAATGATGATATAAAATATATCATTATCTTTTTCCTTAATTGGATGGAATGTGTGTGTCTAGCATCTTATAGTTCTGGCAAGCTTCGGGTCATCTCTATGACAGTTGAGAGCAATTCTATTGTAATTTACAGGCTGATTAACAATTAAATATGCACTATATTTTCAACAGGACCTTCTCCCCATCCTTCAAGAATTTGAACAATATTGACATCAATTATCATAGCCGAAAATGTCTCCTCGGTAATGTTAGCATGAGGCATAGATTCGTGATTCAAAATCAAGCAATATGCCCACTCTTGCCACGTATAAAACAAGTTTTCACCTATTTATTTTGAGAAGGATGTGATTGGTTCTTACTCCATTGGCTTGAATTTCTCTTATTGTGTTGGTGAGATTTTCTTGTTTCTATGCTTCAATACATTATTTTTGGAACTCTGGTCAGTAAGAAAATTTTCATTGATAGGAATTATATTTACCTTAATCAAATGCCCAATATTGGCATCTTGTCGTCTTGCCTCTTCCTCCAGGAGAATGCATGTAATTACTGATGGTGAAAGTTTGTCAATTAGGCCAGCAACAATAAGGTTGTCACCAGTTTTGATGCCTTTTAATGAGACTTTAGCATTTGAAAATATTGCACCTAGGTTTTTTATCCACCATTTGGTGGCAAAAAAACTTAGTAATTTTCGTGATCACCTCTTGGGAGTCATTTTTTTCTATGCAAGGCTTTCATATTTACTTGGCAGACGTGAAAGTAGTATCATAATAATCAATAAAATGATAAGCATGCCATTTTTATAGACATCTTTTTCGTATTTTTCAACCTTCAGTTCATGTTGTAGATATTCAACGTGGTTCATACCTTTTGGTACTTTTTTTTTTTTGGGAATTCATTTTTCTTTCTATGCTCCCTTGAAAAGAAAGGCTTGTCGAGATCTCCAACATTCTCATTTGGCTTTCCAATGGTTTGCTCAATTTGAATCTCTCTAAAATTGTTAGTGAAAATACAATTGCAAATGAAAATTAATAATTGATTGAGAAGCAAAATCTTAACCAATTAGGCTGGTTCCACGAAAGGAAGCTAAAAAAGCAATTTTTAAAGCATGTTCATACATGCTTTAACCCCCAATTATATTTTGATAAAAATTCACGAAATTTGTAGTAGAAAAGTTGTACATCGTATGAAATTTATGGTTAAAATTAATTGTTGAATTTAACTTAATTTTAAATTCAATTTTTTAGCTGAATCAAATAAGGTTTAATTATATACTCGGTCTATCTTTTTAATTGGAGAAAATTGCAGAGGAGGTCCCTAAATATGTAAAAAGTAGAAATGAATCCTTAACTTTACTTAGGGTCTGTTTGTTTCTCATTATTGTTGAATGAGAATGAAAAATATAGCCATTATTGGGTCCCACACGAGAGATAGAAATTTCAAATTGATGGCTTGAAGTGATGAATAACGATCATATTTTTCATTTTTATGGTGAAAAATGAGAAACAAATGGAGGCTAAATTTCAATGAGTAGTAGACTTTAGATGATCACTTAGCTATACAAATTAATAATATCATAATAAGCAGAAGGAGGCAAAGCTTGCCGCTTAAGGAACCAACCAAAAATGGTAAGGTGGCTAGGCAAAGCTCTCATAATCTTTAATTATTCAGCCAACAAACGCCTGCTTCTGCCTGCCTTAAAAGTTCAGATTCACAAGATAATATATTCAATTCCACAATGTTTAATTTAGGTCACTTGTCTGATTATATTCTATATGCTCCACACCTTTCTTTCACCCAAATTACAAAATTATCCTCTGGGTCTCTACATGGTTAGGACGACCTCTGTGACTCAGCCTCTGCAGTACAATAAACAAGATTTTAACATAAAAAATACAGTTTATAGACACTTTGTTACAAGTATTGAATTGAACTAAAATGTACGATATTGTTCAAACCTTGTATACAAAGAAAGCCAATAGTGGATTTGGAGGTATTAAAATAGTAAAGCAATGATTGAAGGGGAAGTGAAATTATAAATATGGTCTACCAACCACTCTATATGTGTCATTAATCCCTGTTAAGCCATGTGTAAAAGGCCCTCTTAGGAATGCTTAATTATTAAGGAAAGAAGACAAAATTGAAGAAACTTTGCTTCTTACAAATTCATTGCATCCAGAATTAATTATTAGATCAGCTTTTAAACAAGCAAGAATTGATTATAGCCTATAGTAGTAAGGATATATTATCATATATGATCCACGTCAAATCGCTCCCAAACACGACGAGAATAATCTCCACAGATTTATTCTCCAGAAAATTTAATAACAAAATGCAATAACAATTTTCCATAACTTCTAATTTGATCGATTAATAGATTTGACCATGCTCAAAGGTGACATTTATAGCTAGTTTTCTCAAGATTAATATTTTAGTTGCTTTTCTTGAAGTCGAGAAAACCATTTTGTTTTATTTAAACCTTTAATTTGTATGCTATTATCATTTTCTGAGAACTATTTGCAAAGTAATCACTTAAAGATTGCTTCTAAATACAACCAAATGGCTTCTTAATTTAACGAATTCATATTTGACATACTACTAAAATTTTCTCAGAAATTTACATAAATTAAGCTGCTACTACATTAATTTCATTTAGAGAGTATCATTTTTCAAAGAAGATTTATAAAAGAAAAAGAAAGATAATACGTTGATAAAAATTGGTCTCCCTCGAGTACTTTTTGTCCTTAATCTCCGGCTAGATCTTCGCTTGTTCTAAATTACGCAAATGATCAATGTTAACTAGTCTACAAGAACAATGAATTAATCACTCACTCACTCTCTCTCTCTCTCTCTCTACATATCAAGATGAAGAAGAAACCCGTTAACGTGATGACCTCAAAATCTAGATCTATCAAGATATCAAAACATCAATGCCAAATCACATTCGATCTATATATCTTCATATTTAGAACACCTTTAAGAATGCTCCAACGTTGAAATAACGCGGTTCAAGATGAAGAAGACGACCTATTAATATTCTTGTTTTCATCATCTTTAACAATATTATCATGGTTGGTGGATGGTGGTGGTGGTATTTGTTTCTCTTTTTGCAAAAGTTTTCTTGTTGTTGTGCATCCAAACCTTGAGTACACCTCTAGTGACGCCAATCTGGTGGCAGAACTCTTCCACTGCCGCTTCATCGGATTTCTGCAATTTCCACCCCAGCTTCTCTGAAAAAGAATACATTTTTTCCTTCTGATCCTGGCTGAATTTCGTCCTCGACCGCTTCCTGCCGCCATTTAGATTATCGGTTTTGAATGCTGTCGGCGTTACTGGTGCCTGTTGGTGGGTGCTGAGGGAGAGTAACATGCGGGGTGCACATGAGAAAGTTTTTGATGGTTGTGGTGGTGGCGGGGAGGGGGAGGGAGAGGGAGACGGAGAGGGAGAAGACCTGATATGTGGCAGCGGCCGGTGGTGGCGGAAATCAAGAAAATGGGGGGTGGCGGTGGAGGTTTCTTCAGGTTCACGGCGATGGAAGTTGCGGTGGCAGCCACAAGCAGCGCACTTTAGCGATGTGGGATCTGTGGCGGTGGCGGAAGGTGAAGGCATGAACTCTCCACAACCGTCCACCGCATGCCCACCCAAGCTGGCTGCATGGTTCTTCAAACATTCTTTATATGTCACCGTTGGTGGAAGCGGCGGCGGACGGAGGTGATTATTGAGTGCGCCGTTGGTTAAGGATAAGGGATTCAAATCGTTTTCTGCATCATCAGGACTTGTAGAGGCGGTGGGATTGGAGGTTAAGTCCATAGATTTGAGTAGTTTGTCAAATCTTTGATTAGGATTCCTCATCTGAAAAAATGATGATGATAATGGAGGCCGAAAAGGGAAAGAACGCAAGATATTTATGGTTATTAGTATTGAAATATGGATTTTTATTCAAATAGGGGAATTTGCTTTGAGAGGCGTGTGGTTTGATAGTGATAAGGGAGATAACAACTAGATAGAAATTTCATTCCCAATAATAATGTCGACCTTTGAAAAAATTAATTTACATACATAAACATTTAGTCGACATTGTTGAACCTAAGATCAGAAAATAAATGTGTTTTGAATTTAAAAAGTTGTTTATTTAGGACTGTTCTCTTTGTGTTTCAATTTTATGTTTTGAGTTTTGAATTCATTTTGAGTTTTGTATTTTGAATGTCCATTTTGAGATTGTTGAAAATGTGTTCTTTTTAATATTTTGAAAAATTGTATTGAAAACATTCAAAACTCATTTTAAAATTTTGACTTGATTATAATTGAAAACATTTAGATTTTCTTTATAAATTTTTAACTTGTTTTCAAATATGCGTTTTCAAAAATGGGAAAGAAAACGCGTTTTTACTGTTTTTAAAAATAAAAAATAGAAAACGATTTTAAAGTGGTAAAAGGAATGGACCCTTAGTTTTGCTATATGGACAATTAGTCTGGCAAATAGTTTGATAATTCATGAATTGACAGACAATATGACCATTGATCAGAATTTTTACATTTCATGAATTGTCAAATTAGTTGTACAAAATCATTGTGTGAGTAGTCTTACTCTTCATTTTAACTAGTGACCTTTTTATTTTTTCAAATTTTGGAGGATTGCCATAAGATATATGTCTAGCCCATACCATCAAATGTAACCATAGTAGGGCTCCATTAGTAGGATTTAAAATTTTAAAAAAATCATCTGTAGTTATGAAGTTGCTTTCGAACAAGGTTTAATAAATTTTTTGAAAATATTTTATCTCGAACTTTTGGAAGAAAACCAACCTCATAAAAGTAAGGATTACATAGATTAGGTCAACATTGACCACTTGTCAAGGAAAAGTTAGCGGTGGATGGTTGTTGTAATTAGGGCGTTTAAATAGGTGCTGCTGAAATATAAAGTAGTTAGTTGGGGAAATAATTGTATAACTAATTAATTAAGGAATTGTCATATGGTTTGCTGTCAAAATAAATGTACACGTGGCAAATAACTAGAATGGGAAAAAGCTTGACCCCTACTAGCCAATATGGACCCCTCCGCAGCCAATCCGGACCTCGTTCTTAGGCTGCTTTTTTTTTTTTCCTTTTTTTTTTTTTCGAATGGGGAGTGAAGGTAAAAAACATGTTTGGTCATCTAATTTATAATTAAGTCCTTGAATCCTTGTTTGGTACCAATTATTTCTAAATTGTATTTTTCTCCTATTTTCACTCACATATTTGTAAATAAAATAATATTACAAGTAAATTCAAAAATTTCCATTATTTTTTAACAAAAAATTATTCCAAAATACATTTTGGACAAAAAAATCGAGCTCTGACATGCGCTAAGTTTTATCTTGATCTTTTAAATTGTTTAAATCTAATCACTTAAATTTTCTACTTGTTTTAAGTTACCTCTACAACATCACTTTGGTTTTGCTAAAAAAAATAATCAATTTTTAGTAGATTTTAATTGAAGTTGATGAATGCGTGGTTGAAAAATTGATGCCTCATAAAATTTGTAATTAAAAGTAATTGTTGACCTTAATTTAAATTTTTATCAACATTTTAACTAAACCAAACATGACTTGTTATACGAGTAAAAAGTTATCCAATTGGTTATTGTATTTATAGGCATGTTTCAACTTAGTTGTCCAGCTATAATTTATTTCAAATTAAGCCCCTATTTGAAAATCATTAAAACAATTTTTTCTCAAACTTATTGTCAACTACACATTTTAATTATAAAATATTTTGCACGTAAATTCAAAACTTTTTCTTACTTTTTAACCACACATTTTTCCAAAAATCACTATTCAAAAACTCATTTTTCCATTAAAAAAAAAACTCTTTTGTGTGATTCAAACTTTGAGATAATTTTTTTTTTCACATTGATCACTACCTAAGGCTACATGGAACTTAGCAATCGGGTTAGTATCAAACCCATAAGTGTTCAAAGGAGTTTGCTCTCAAATATTGTAACATATTGGTCATTTAACATTTCAAATTTAAAACCGTTTTTCGAAAAATGGAGACTATTATAGAGACTAATGTGAACAAAGCTTAAAATTTAATGACCGATTTACAAACAAATTATTTTTTAGTGATCGACGTGAAACAAAACTTAAAGTTGGATGACTAGTTTGGAACAAATTAAAATTGAGGTACCAAATTGAAAACCACCTAAATGTTAATTGAGCAATTGAGTTTTTTACCTTATTAATGAAGGATCCTACATGGCAAACGGTTCTCAAAATGTGGTCTTTAAATTCAAGAGTAATGCTATTCAATAACGCTTTGTCAAACACCAGTTTAGGTGAGAACTGTATGATAATAAATGATAGATTTACTTAAATGTAATGTCACATGATTCATTTAATTTAACCTATCAAGTGTGACAATTTATACCGGTGCTTTAATATCACTAGTGCTAGATAGTATTATTCTAAATTCAATTGTTAGATTTACATTTATTGAAAAACTAGTGAGGTGGACAAGCGTTGCACGTTGGGCGACTGTAATGTGTTACTTATTAGCAGACTTGAAGGGTACGTTTGAAGATGAAAGAAATGTGTTACTTATTTAGTAGACTTGAATGTGGGAGAGAGAGAGAGTTCAAATCGTACAATCTTCATATCATGAGCAATATAATGAATAACATGAATTAATGTATAAAATTAAATTTATATAACGATCAACTTAGTGTTGAGAACCAACCTTAATTCATGATGATAAGGTAGTACAATGTCAAACTGAATTCTTTCCCAAATCTTAAACGTAAAAATGCTTTTTGAGCTTGTATGTCGGCCGTGTGTGCGTGTATTTGTATTTTGTGTGTATCATGTGATAGATATGTATGAGAGAGAGAGAGAGTTCAAATCGTACAAAAATAGTAATTAGTAACATATCAACTCAAAGACAATGTTATGTTATTTGTTAACTAAAGTATTTGGGGACTCGAAAAGCATTCTCTTTACTGTGGTCAATACTTGATGCTTTACTACAAGATCTTTCTTTACCGTGGCAAATACTTGATGATGTGCCACAAGATTAGGTGTTTCGTCAATATGGGCAATTGCCTTGCCTTTATTGCTTGCTATTCTTGTACTTGGCTAGATGAAGACGCCTAATCCATCATAAAAATGATGTTGAACTTAAAATGGATCATTTTTTCCTTCTTGTCTTTACACCGTTGATATAATAGGGGTTAAAATTAGATTTTTGGCAGATTTTGATAAAACTTAATTGAATGTGTGGTTGAAATGTCGTGGGATTCATAAAATGTGTGGTAAAAATTAATTATTAACATTTACTTGAATTAAAATATTGATTTTAATCAATACCAAACATGGCCTAAGTATTGTTAATTACTTGCTTTGTACGTACCAAAAATTTAAGCTCCATTAGTTTCCTAGTACACATATATATTAATACCTTGTTTGATGGCCATTATAACGAGAAATTAGGGGAAATAATGTTTTGGATAATGATTTTTTGGAGACTGTGAAATTAAATGGTATGAAAATTTTTGACTTTAGGAGCAAAATATTTTATTACTTGACTGTGTGGTTAAAAATGAATATGAAAAATAAAGAGTTTCTCATCTAATATTAATTGTACGAAGTGATTGCTACTGACGATTGTAGAGATCGACTGACATGTAAACAATGCATTCACACATGCACACTTGTTAGCATAATAGTATTTAGTATAATATAAATGTACTAGAGATGTGAATAAAGAAAATTATATAGTAAATAGAAGTATTGTTATTTTATAGGTAGACTTTATCATTAAATGTCGATGCTTTAAGATGGTTCCCAACGAAGATTGATTTTTTTATGGATCTTGATATATGTACATTGAGATTTATATAATGGATCACATGATATCACATGGTATTTTACTATTTGCCAGTTTCAAACACAATCAATTTTTTCATCCAATTTTGCCCTTTACATGTAATCCATTATGTACAAATAGCGAAATCATTTTTTTTTATTTAGCCCATGTTTGACATTCTTTGTTTCAAAACTCTTTTTCTTGCATACTCATTTTCAACTACACACTTGTACAATAAAATATTATGCATGTAAATATAAAATTTTTCTTTACTTTTTAACTACACATTCTCCAAATAATTATTATTCAAAACTTTATTTTTGCCAATTAATGGCCATTAAACAAGGCCTTAGGTTATCAGTGATGAATTTGTATTCTTCTCCACAAAGCTATCCCTCATGGTAAAAAATATTGCACTTTCAAAGATAAGTGGTACACCTACTTTTTCAAATATAAACTACATTTCATGAATAAAACCATAGATTGGATATAAGGTTGAGTACCAAAGCAAGTTTTATCGAGTCTTTTTGGCTTCAAGTCAATCGAGTCTCCAATAAACCTACATACTCTACGAATGCTATAATATTAAGGTTAGATGTATTTATACTTATTGTCCGATGTTTTGAAATGAGCATCAAACTAAAATGAACTCTATACCACTAAAAATTATAAGAATTTAAATATTACTGGTTTGTTTAAAGTAATACAGCAGATTTCTGTATGTTTTGCATCCAAGAACTCCTTCGATCTATCAAAGGAAACATAGAAGATAGTACTCTTGCCTGATATCATCCATTGTGTTTCATTCATCGAACATCTTCACGACTACATTCTATATCATATATATCTTTGAAGGTAACAACTGAACCTCAAAAAGCTTGGAGGTTGGTGTTGTGTTGTGTTGTGTTGCATGTACCTTATTTTCCTATGTAAAAAAAAAGGAAATAGTATCCATGAAAAAAGCATTTATATATACTAGTAGTAAGAACGTGTATTGTACATCTTATGTATTGGATCAATTGTATGCATAATATTTTTGAAGTATTAATACGAAGTAGTTAATGTAATTAATATTGTTATAGTAAAAATTAAAATTGTTTAAAAGAATATTTATGAATAACACTTTTTATAAAAACTAGTCAAAGTTGAATGTATATTACGTAATGACCGTATTAACTAGCATAAATATCTCTACCTTTTATAATAAATTACCGAATTTTACTTTATGGTTTAAATTTAAAAATCACCTCTCAATTCATAATATGTACAAAAAATCATTGAATAATTAGCCGAAAATTCGAAACATTAAATTCATGAATAAAATCAACGTATATACATTTAAAAAACTAGAATCTTGAATAAAAAATAAAGGGACACACATAGATTACATTGTTCACTCTAATTATAAATTTAGCTACTCACAATAATGAAAAAAAAAACAAAAAGTATAGAGATCATAATTGAATTTTAAAATTTTGATCATGGAAACAATTAAATCTTGCATCAAGAGTCTTCTTCAATTTCAAAGGTCTTCAAACCTTAACTTTTGCACTTTGAACCTGATGATTATGTGTTTTTCTCTCTCCCCCCAAATTGTGTTTTCTAGAGTTGTATTTATATCTTCTTCAAGTCTTGAAAGAGTTTTAATTGAATTGGACTTTTAAAAAAGATAAATTACACTTGACAACCCTATTTGATGGTGGGCGGCGCCTGCTCTTTTTTCCCAAGAGTGGCGCCTCAATGCTGGCGCCGCATGTTGCTCCAACTCTGCACATTCTTTAGTACTTTGTCATAACACTCTCTTTTGATATCCGATTAAGCCAATTCAAAGTGCGTTAAAAAGGTAACTCAAAGGGATACAATTTTACTAAAGATAGCTTTTTTAAATTCAAACGTTTACCATGTCAAAAATGGGTATCAATCTCTAACTAAAAATTTGGAGCATACTCGTGTCATTGAAAATTGATTTGTGAAAATATTTTTATCATAATTCACTCTTTTTTTACTTCTAATTGCATCCAATTGACCCTTTAACATTCTCGAATCTTCATCGTGAGGCTCAATATAACATTTGAGTATCTACTTTAGTCCTCAAACTTTAAAACTTGCCATTTTTGGTCAATTTTCAGTTCTTTTTCCCAATTCTGCTCTCATTCATTGAGTTTCACCTAATAAACTCATTGTACAATAAATTAGGCTATAATTTCATTAAAAGAACTACAAGATATCCATATTTAGAGTCTAAATAAATGTATAAAATGTACTTCTCAAATATCCTCAAATTTAAATATTTGTTTGACATCAAACAAACATGCAAGGAGATTTTTGGTTAGATACCTTGTCGTTATGCCTCAGAATTGAAATCATGATATTAAATATATAAACAACTTCAAAACTATATTACCAAAATCAATATAAACTTCTCCAATGTAAAATCGATGTGTGTGTGTGAAAAATTAAGCAAAACATTATACTTCATGAGTTGTTCCAATCCCCGAACCTCGATGGTCAAATTTACACTTTCATCACTCGTAAGATTCACACACCTCAAAAATTGTTATTTTTACTATGTTACCAGTATGTTCTCTAAGGTTGACTCTTTATACTTATTCCTCACCCTTTTTATTTTAGATGGATCTCACTAATTATAAGTCAATACTTCAACAAACAAGAAATTTCCAAAATTTTGGTTACTTCAACCTCCAAAACTTAGCTAGGCTAATAATCCCTTGTTAAAGATCTAATATTCTCAAATAAGTGTTTGGGACTTAATCAAGGCATGTAGTACGTACATACATAAATTTTTTTCCTTATCTTATGTGGGGATTTCTCTCCATTAAATTGTTTAAATTATCCTTGTAGCGAGTTTTAGGTTGATGACTCCCAAGTCAAATGATCATAAGGCCCCAAGTTTTTAGATACCCTTGTAGGATTAATCACTTGAGTCATTACAAAGAGACGTTTCACAATGAGATAGTTCTCTTTTTCTCTCTCTTTTCTTTTCTTTTTTCCTTTACTCTTCCTCCATTTTTTGCCATGATTAATACAATGCCACTTATTAAACACTCATTCTCAAAAATCGATCCCTAATTTAAAATATTCACCTAATTTTTATCGTATTGATTCTAATCAATCTACACAAGAATTTATACACATGGAATTCACATTCATATACATATCTCACTACAACAGTAAAATCACTTCCAAATTCATCTAAATTTGGTCAAATGATGTATAATATAGTAACTTTTGGGTTTAGCATCTAAGTTCTACTATTTCAACATATCAAGCATATGAATCAACTTATTACTTTATAATGTTAAACTTAATTCATGTATACAAATAGTATCATGTTTTACATGAATAAGAATCAAATAATCTAAGCATGTAATATATCAAAAGTCAAAGCTACCTAATCCACACATTAAACAAGAATTTTTTTTTATTTTTTTTAATTTTCAATTTATTTTGTATATTGATAAAACAACAAACACACAATCATGCACAAAAACTAAAAACTCAAAATTTTTCAATCTCTAAACTTAAAGTAGACATTGTACTCAATATCTTAAAGTCTAGTATAGTACATATAGGGGTGCGAAAAAAAGGAAGAGGTGGCTGCTTTACATTTGCTACATGGTACACCAGAGGATAGTTTTCAAAAACTATCTTCATACTTTCACATTCTAGGAGAGGGTAACCTGGGGACGGTAACCCACATCGAAGTTGATTCTCATAATAGGTTCCATTACTTCTTCCTAGCTTTCGGTACAAGTATTCGTGGTTAAATACAGTACTTGAGACCCGTTATTTGTGTAGACAGTAGTCACTTGAAAGGTCCATACAAAGGTACTCTTCTACTGGCAACTGCCCAAGATGCCAATAAACGGATTTATCCCTTAGCATGGGGGATCGTGGATGCGGAAACAAATAAATCTTGGATGTGATTTCTGTCAAACTTGAAAGATCTTATTGGCGATTCAGATGAACTCATATTTGTTTCGGACAGAAAACCAGCATTGAAAAAGCCATTACTCACTTATTTTCGTTGTCTCACCATGGTTGTTGTATGTGGTATATGGAAAAGAACTTAATACAGCGGTACAACAACGTGAGTTCAATATTTCTATTCAAACGAGCTACTACAACTTATCGGATCGAAAAGTTCGAAAGACTTATGGGACAAACTCGTAGGGTAAGTGTAAGATCGTACGGGTACTTGGAGCGATCAGGTTTTTCATTTTGGTCACGAGCACTATTCGTTGGCCATGGATACAACATTATGACAAATAACAACGCAGAATTTCTGAACTCAATGTTAAGACATGCTCGTTCGTTACCGATTACATGCTTGGTCGAACACATTCGGAATACTATGTAGAGGTGGTTTTATGAACGTCGAACCCACGTAACCGCATGCAGTACTGTACTGTCATCGAGGATGGAGAGCGAGTTACGAAAAACATTCGAAGCCGGTACTAGGCTTCGAGCTCATGCATTGATAGACAGCTTAACACATGTTGGAGTATCCAATGACATGGACATGATAGACTTTACCGAAAACACGTGCACCTATCGTGAGTTCTAGCTAAATCGTATGCCATGTGTTCATGCAAATCATGCTGCTTTCTTGAGAGGTAGGTCATTATACGATCTATGTTCCCCTTACTACAGATCGGAATACTGGAGGGGTGCTTATAGCGAAGCAATATATCTCGTAACATGGGAAGTGGACTGGATTGTTTCGAACAAAATTACAAGTACTCCTATTTTGCCACCTGTTGTGCGTCGTCCTCCAGGTAGACCACCCACACATCATAAGTGATCCAGATATGATTCTATCACACAACTCAGGAAATGCACTCGCTACGGTAGAGTTGGTCATAACCGGACAACATGTTCGCACCCCGCTGTAACACAACCGATGTAAATAGGCATCATCTCCGAAATTCCTTAAATTAGTATGTTAAATGTTCCTCAATGGCGTTGTACAATCTGAAGTTATGTTATCATTTTCTTTTTATTATCGTTTGCAAACGTTATTGCTCGTTATGTTCGCATATTATCGTTTTGAACTTGCATTATTATTTCCAACTTACATTATCATTCGAAATTTATTATCGTTTACAGAGAGTAGTAAACATGTTTCCATTCAAAACTAAAATATGGATTCATTGACATAATACTGCTTCACATCCCGACAGTTCATCTACCATTCCCGACATGTTGTTTTTGTCGTTCTCGATAGTTGGCACAGACTACAAACTGTAACTACACATACAAGGCATAAGGGACATGTTTTTGCTGACTCTTTGGTAAAGACTGTTACTAAAATCATCTCTAACAAAAGTGAATACAAAAGAACTTGGCACTTATTCATTTGTACACAACCATATGCAACTACCTCCCACCTCATTCGTTGTTGATGTTTGAACTTTCTCCCCTGCCTTCATCAAAATCATTCGAGCTTATGACAATTATCTCATGAGGTACAACATTCGCCAACCACTCATCATCATCGAATTCATCTTCGTATCGAACCATGTACTGGAACCCCTCATCGAGCACACTCTTCGGTGTCTACGATGCTTCACTTGCAACTTCGTCTAAGTTGGGAAAAGGAACAGGGAAGATGGCTCTCCTACCATTCGGAGGGTTGACATCGTCATCGTCGGAAGAAATTATGATGGGACATAATGGGGACAAACCAAGTATTGACGAAGGATTAATCGGGTTGAACGGTTCGTTGCTTCCCTTGGACGAAGCCATTAGTAGCATGCAAACATGATGGGTGAAACTGTTTTTGTATTTGCGTATTCTACTGAGTGACAAAGCTTATGAAGTTTTCAAGTGTAAATCACTTATTTAGTGATGTCATTCTATTTATAATAAACTTCTATGGAGGAAGCAACTATGATGAGTTGCTATACAACCACCAAATCACACCTCAAACTTAATTTGACAACCCATTGGTGTGATTGTTTAAGGTCTAATTGTACCGTTATAACTTAAACTTTGTACATAATTTATGACAATTATAACATACTATTTGCTCTTCAAAAATCCTACATGTAGTTGTTGACAATCAATTCTCATTATAACCTTTGTATCCTAAGAGGTAGTATTATTCTTTGAGATTTTTACATACTTCAACAAATTGATGCACCAATAGGCAAGGAACTACGACTCGTAAAAACCATGCATCAACTGAAGTGCTCGATGAGGATTCGTGAATATTTTTATTCACTGCATGTCTTCGCATTCCAATCACAAAATAGTACCCAAATTTTAGACAACATGGATAACATGTGCAACATTTTGCAATACACATAAAAATGTTTAAGTCACACTTGAAGGATCAATGTGCCCTAAATCTACATTCGACATGATTATAATAATTTTCCTGCTACTTTTACATAATTCCCAAGTTTACTGTACGTGACATTTAAGCAACTAACGGGAAGATTATACATGAATATTTTCCAACAATGTTTATCAGTGTGAAGACCCAAGTGGAGATTTACAACTGTATTAAATTATAAATTTTAATACATATTGTTTCACAAACTTTCAAAAATTGTGGTTGTACTAATATCACTCATATAAAGAAAAAATAATATCAAAAAAGCTTGTATATATATAATATTAAAAGTGAAATATAATTGAAATACTGAGGCTAAGTGAAAGAAAATGAGATGGGAGAATTCTAACGTTGCTGAGTTAAAATAACATTTATCAAGACAACTCTTTGGCATCACTACCAAGTCTTGCTAACACATAACATAAAAATTGTCTTCATTATTCATGATTACGAATCCAAATTCAGTTTTCCATCACAGGATTGATTCACTTATTTCTTTGATCTCTTTTGGCCCCCCCTCTGGTGTATGGAGTCCTGGTAGATGCTGCAGGCAGTCGAAGGAGTGTTGATCGCCGTCTCTTGGTGTAAACAACATCGGTACCTTCGTCAAGTATGGTGGCCTCAATACAAAGGCACCGCCTACGTATAAGTACAATGGGTCAAATTACTTAGCAGAGCCCCCAAACATAGCATAATGTATGAAAACACGCACCTATCGAGTGGTTTTCGCTCTCCTACGTAACACAAATATGTTGGATTTGGCTTCAGAAACTTACCTTCGGTGTGGAGCACGTGAGTGGACGTGGGAAGTGCACTTGTACCTGCGACATTGTCAGTCAGTTCATTACCGACCGTAGAAGTAGAGGACAAAACAGTCATCAGTATCTTGCAAGTGTACACATCATTAAAACTTGTGTAATACAAAACTTACCAGCTCCCTCCGTCGCAGCATGAGTGGAAGGAACTTTAGCGTTGTTTGCGCACGGCATTTCGAGCTCCATCCCTCCTCTAGCTACTTGAAAACAGAATAGTAATTATGTCTGCAATACAGTACGAGCTCCAAATAAGGTACTACAATACAAAACGACATATTTCCTTATAGCAAACATACATACCATTCACATCTTGCAGGTCAGTACCTGACGGACCCCCATAGTCATCCAAGAATGGGTAGATGCCTCCTCCATCCGAGAACGTGTGGATGCCTCCTCCATCTATTTTAGAAGATTTGGAATGGCATGAAGGAGTTCAATATTACCAAAATGTAGAACGGAATTAGAAAAGATGAATAAAAAAAAAAAGTTACTCATAAGCAATGCAATTACCAGTCTCCTCCTGGCTCGCACTGAGCAATGTCCCGTAACGGTCATCCGAGTCTGGGTCGATGACTCCTCCATGTGTGTCTATGTCACAGAAATAATATTGAAAACAAGTCAGTGTTTACAGTACGGGAACGGCTGAAATCACGTTACACTTAGTAAACTTAACTTGTAAACAAGTAACACGCATAGCTTGCGGTGAAGTTCCTGAATCTGTGGGCTCATTGTGGACGTCATGCAGGGCTGCTACGATGGTAGTACCGAATGAGGGCACGAATGTAGATATGAACTCCCTCAGTCTTGCAAATTCGACGTTCATGTGCTCGATGATTTCAAGTTTAACGGTCCTGAGGTGCATTTCCACGAAGATTCGTTGATCTAACAACATTTCCTCGACATCCGCTCTCGTTAGGCTTACTCCAGAAGAGGCATCTTATCGTCGATATGTCGACCGTGCACTCTCGTGACATGTATATCTTGCAGCGTGTGGAGTGAAAAACATACCCGTATGCCCGTGGTGAGAATGCTCAGCGGCGCTGTCTCCACTTTCGCCATCGCTCGACTTATCCTCATCGCCATATCCACTGTGATCAGAACTGGACTTGCCACGATCACAAGTCGATGGTCCCTTGAGGTCATCCGCACCGGACCGCTCATCATCGGAGCCTTCACAAAAATTATCTTCGTCGGCTTCCCTCATAGATGAATGGTTATGACCTCCACTGCCTGATGCATCTGCAACAAACTGTGGAGCGACAATGTTCTGGATAATGTCGTCCAAAGTGGGCATGCTATGATCTTCAAACAGTACGAGAGTGGAGATATATGGTTGGGCACGCTCGGCTTCTAATGGGCACAGAGTGGCATGCACGTGCAGCTGCAAACACAGGAAAATGGCATCAATGAAAAAGTATTGTGGGCAGTAGCAAGAAGAATGAGTACGGGTACGTTCAACCTGAAAGAATACCTGTGTGTTCCTGAAAAATGCATCGTACGTACAATGTTGCGGATGTTTTGTAGCCGTCCAACGAAGAAGCCTTGGCGATCATTCCCCAAGCCCTTGAGCAAACCGTTCTCCAATTTCCAGCACCGCCTCGAATACCTATATCTGTCGCAACAGAAAAGCATTGTCATGTGACATCACATGGGTATGACAATGTATGTGCATTGAAATAACAGAGTACAATGTTTAAAAACAATGGTTCGTACCTGCAGAGAGATGGGAAAACCATAATTTGTATAGCTGATCTCCTTCTCCTTCTTTCTCTTGGCGTCGCGAAATTTCCGTGCCCAGCCACCTGAAATCCCGTCAACATACGAATGTATCCAACTCTACCCTAAGGGTAGGAAAAAAATAAGTCCAGGTCGTCGATGATTGACAGTGTCGACTCACATATACCCACATTATTATCCGAAGCGTAGAATACTCCTTCGATAATGAGAGCAAGTCCGAGCTTGTACCGATCAACTCGGGGCGTCGACGATCGGAGAAAGGTCTTCTCAAGTTGGGCTCATGGAAACTTGTCCAGTGATTTGAAGTATTTCTCCTCCAGTCTCCTCTTTTCCAAAACTCGAGTAAACTCATCGCCCTCCGGATGGAGACTACATCTTAATCCCGTCACGACTGTATACGCTTACAATCCAAACCGAGTAAAGTGGCCTTACACATTGAACCACAATTCATTGACCTTATTAGTCTGTATGGATCTAAAGACGAGTTGTTGGATCAGTTGGCAGAGAATTGAATGTTTGCAACCTCGACAAGGAACCCGAGGCATGAGTTGCGAAAGTCTTGGCACTGCCGCTCATCCAAATGGCCCATGACCCTTTTCACATACTTAAGGTTGTTTCGCTATGAAATGCGGGCCCGCAACTGTACATTTTTCGGAACCTCGAATTCGAAATCCATCTGTTCTGGAAGGTACAGCAAGAAAATGAAACAAATGTCAGATTGTGATATGTGGTACATGTTGATGCTAAGGTACAACAACAAATTACGAAACACAATGTAACGAAATAATACAAACATCATCTAAGAAAATAAAACGAATATCAACAGTAGTACAAAAATTATAAGAAACAATATATTACAACTGCACGAGATATGGAACTGTTATGTATTGAGAAAAATGAATATCAAATAATTTTAGACATGTGGAACTGTCATGTGTTGAGAAAAACTGATAAGAACTTTCGAGTCTCGAGAGTTCATCTATTGAGATTCTCCCACCTGCCGAGAATTACTGAGGTGAACTGTTGGGTCTCGATAGTTCATCTGTTGAGATTATCCCTCCTGTCGAGAATTACTGCGGTGAGCTGTCGGGAACTACAGTTCTGTAAAACAACTTATACAAGAAAAACATGCACTACTAATTACATCTACATAGTACACTTGCATGACTTAATTGTAACACATACAACTAATACTTACAATTTTGATCTCAATTTCAACTCAAATAATCTTTTTCTCATTATCCACTCTGTGTTGATGCTCTTGGAACTCAAAATATCTCAAACGGAACTTACTTAAATGAAGAACATATATTCATCTCCCACTTAGGCTAATAATGAATCGGACCATTAGAGTAGAAAAGCCACTAAAATCTGGATTAAACATATGACAAAATTTCACTACTTANAACTCAAATAATCTTTTTCTCATTATCCACTCTGTGTTGATGCTCTTGGAACTCAAAATATCTCAAACGGAACTTACTTAAATGAAGAACATATATTCATCTCCCACTTAGGCTAATAATGAATCGGACCATTAGAGTAGAAAAGCCACTAAAATCTGGATTAAACATATGACAAAATTTCACTACTTAGGCTAATTGTGCCACATTTTGGAGTTTAGCACATGACCTCATAGGGAAAGCCATTTGCATTGCAATTGTTTTAATAAAGTGAATCCACTAACATTAACTGGCATCATCAAAAAAAACATATAACTTATATATGGCAAACATATATTTTATAACCTGAGGGGACTCAGCCTATTATTTACAATAGGTCTCAAAATGTCACAATAGGAGACCCAGAATATTTGTATTAACACCGATATAGAAATACGTAGAGGGAGCACAATAACATCAGGATGCAAGATCACCTATACTTGGATTTTAAAATAAGAGATCATACAAATTATAATTTCATTTTTATACAATCCATTAAAAGAACAAAAATGTGAATAATATTACTGCGCTTGCTTGGATGCATTTCCTTCCACTTAATCACCATAAACAGGAACTAATCATAGATGGAACGTCAATTCTCAGTTTGTAATAGAATCTTTGGGCTTCTAAGTCTGAGAAACTACTAGGGAACTTGTGTTGGAAACAGTAGTCTCAAAATAAATACCAAAAGGAAACGAGGTCACACTAAGGTAAAGCTTGCCTTTGCATAAACACATAAGTAGCAAACACTTGAAAGATCAAAACACGCAACAATAACAAACATTGATCAAATCTACTTGGCATATTCAAACATTTGTGTTTGTACCTTGCTTCATAAACAACAATGTCCAACAAGCTAGCATTTTTCCATCTATTTGAGTACCAGTGTGAGCTAACCCAGTAGACTAACTTTAAACTACGATTAAAACCACTTGGAATATCAAATCTAAAAACTAGAATCAGCAGAACAACAATATATAATTACAGAATAAATTGAAATCAAGCAAAAAGATGCATAGAAATTTCTGGTGCAAGCAATCATTATAAGAAC
>CAIGRP010002930.1:0-11598 GCA_903798385.1 Fraxinus cuspidata
ATTTCTCTAAATGCCAAGTGGTTTTGTGTTTTCACTTTTTAATGTTTTAAGTTAAATATTTTATGTGCTATTATGTGATCCAAATTAAAGAATGATCTTATGGGTACCATAGGGTATTATGTAGATCTACAAATAAATCAACCATAGGACTAGAGACCCTGAGTGGAGATTGAAAATGTGTATAACTTAAGTGAGAATGAGATGATCAGATTTTTATCGCACTAGAAAATTATGTTAAAGTGCGTCATTTACTTGCTTTTTATATTAAATTGTGAAAAAATTAACATGAAATCTATATTGAGTATATTCGCATGCTCATTCCATATTTAAAATATTTTATAGATACTTCATTAATCGGAGTTAGAGGTTGAGACTGCGGCAGAGTAAGTGTCGCGGATCAAAAACCTAAGTTTTCTTTCAATATTTAGTTAGAAAATTATTTTGCAATAAAAAATTTATTTTCAAGTCAATGGATTTATATTTCATTAGTGGATTGAAGTTATTTGACATATTATGAGACATAAAATAACAGTATGACTCAATCCACTTTTCTTATGGATAAAGAAATTAATTGAGTAACCTCCGGGACATAGGTTCAGGGGCATTAAATAATATAGGCTTAAGCATTTCTACATTCTTCATTGGTGAATGGATCTTATTGGATAACTTCTATTTGTTTATTTTTATATTGGACTATGTTATTTTGTAAGAGTTAATAGTGAATATAACATTGGTTGGATTACATACTGTTGTTGTAAATATCACAACTAAATTTGGATTCGACAATTTTACTTATTAAATACCCAAAGATTCTGGTTCAATTCAATTCTCTTTAGAATTAAACAATTTTTAGGCTTAGTTATGGGTAAAACCGAACCCAAACCAACAGTTCGAGTTCAGTTCCAGTAATTATGTGAAATCGAATGGTTCAATTTATGAAATATTTGAAGTGTAATAGATGATTCTAGATATTGAAATACTCGAACCAACTCATATGAAATCTAGACCGAATTTTTCCCTTTTCATTTCTTTGATTAACTTTTGAGTTTTTTTTCAAGAAAACGCTACCATTTTTCTAGTGGAGCCACAGTAGAAGTTTTGCATTGATGCATGTAAAATATTCTGCACTGTATTAGCCTCGATTCATTTTAACCTTGATTGTTATCATAATTTTTAATTAGAAGAAACGCTCCAAAATTCCTTTTTGTTCGCTTTTCTTGCATTTCCCAACAATGAGGACCCATATTCGACTAGGTTGGATAATCGTGTTAATGTCGTTTTCTATTGTCAATCTAGAAGGTATTGAAGCGTATTTTACATGCAGAATTGTTCCATTAAGAAATATTAATACATATAAGATGTTCAAATCACAAATTTCTTATGGCCCTTGTTTTTTATTCCCATTATTTTTAAAATACTTTTTTCTATTTCTTATTTTCAACTACACATTTTTTAATAAAATAATACGACACGCAAATTTAAAATTTTTCCTTATTTTTCTACAATATATTTTCTATCAATTTATTGTTCCAAAGTGCATTTTGAAAAAAATATGGGACTTATTCAGGCTTATATTAAACAAGATAATGACGTAAACCAAAAATATTTATATTATCGACTTCTCAACGAGGGTCTAGCAATTTTGTAGCTGATTTTGATTGCTAGGTTGTTGATGTGTTATGATGTTGTTTCTTTAATAATATAATTGCTTTTCATTATATTTGAAATAATTACCCACGGTTAAACATACATTTTTTAAAAATATATTATTTCAAAATTCATTTTCAACTACACATTTTTTAATAAAATAATATTTTTCATCAAATCAATAAATTTTTCTTACTTTTTAATCACCAATTTCTCACCATATCACTATTTAAAATACATTATTTTTTCAATAATATTTATCAAACACACCCTTAATATAATTTCATAAAAATGAATTTAAGATTTCAATAATATTGGTCTTATATTTATTATTGAAAATTATAATAAATAAACAAGTATGCCCGTGACATTAAACGACATCGTTGTACCTCGAAATATGTGACCGTTGGCCCTCCGTTTTTTGAAATCCGTAATTGTCCTTGCCCTCCCTGTTACAGCCTTTCTCCTGTTCATTTTCCTTCAGTTATTACAATTGCCCAACTTGATTTTGTAAATCGCATTTATCGTTGCACTCACATATATAGCATCGATACAGGAGCGGAGGACCCCGACCCCACCACCCACACTCAGTGCCTCTGTGTACTCTGCTGTCTCAGTGTTGTCGATTTTATCTTTTTTCTATCATATCATCTTGCTCCTCTGCCATGAATAACTTTCCCAAACAGAAGATGCATACAGAATACATATAAAATGATTATATGTATTATGTATATATCACCATCTTCCGGCTGCTAACCAGAATTATCGATACACGCAGTTGCTTACGATATAATTGTGTCTTTGTGTGAATCCCATAAAATCATTTTGATTTAACCCCAAAAAGCTGTAAAGAAGGTGGAAAAAGGAAGAAATTTGTATATGAGAAAAATGGGGTGTGCACAATCAAAAATAGACAATGAAGAATCAGTTTCAAGATGCAAAGAAAGAAGGAATCTGATGAAAGAGGCCGTTTCTGTGAGAAATGCATTTGCTTCGGCTCAGTCGGGCTACGCCGTATCCCTCAAAAACACCGGCGCCGCTTTGAGCGATTACGGTGCCGGAGAGGTGCCTCCGCCGCCACCAGCCATGGCTGTGGGCCCCGGAGAACCATCTGTTGCGGAGAGACCCCCTCCACCGCCGCCGCATTCTATGGTGGAGTCCAGTCTGCCTCCTCCTCCGCCTCCACTCCCGAGATTTTCCCCCCTCCCCCCCATCCAGCGTTCTATGACCATGCCTGCGGCGCTATCTCACTCGGAGAAAATGAAGAGAAAAATGAAGGGTATTGCTATTGACGAGAGTGATGAAGAAGAAGAGGAGGAAGAAGAGAAAGGAGGGCTTAATAGGAAGAAAAAAGGGGTTGAGGAGGTGGGTCTTGAAACCCCGATAAGAACCCCTAATCCGCCCCCGCCACCGGGCGTGGCGTGGGATTATTTTTTCATGGGGAACAATATGCCTGGGCAGTCGTTGGACGAGGTAGAGGAAGAAGAGGACGATGAGCATTATATGGAAGGACAAGGCAATGACAATGGGAATTTCAACAATGTAGGTGACAATAACATGGAGTTCAAGACGCCAGAGAAAAATGTAGGATTCCCGGGGGCAGAGGAGTTCAAAACTCCTGGGGAGACGCCGGTGACTGAGGGAAAGGAGTTGCAATTCGTTCATTCGAACACAGCACCACCTGGGATGAGTATAGGAGGGATTGGTGGTGGTGGGAACATGGTTGGAAATAGTAGTAGTAGCGTGGATTTGTCAAAGATTTTGGGTGAGATTGACGATCATTTTCTTAAGGCTTCCCAAAGTGCACAAGAGGTGTCGAAGATGCTGGAGGCAACCCGGTTGCATTACCATTCAAATTTTGCGGATAATCGAGGTGATAATGGCATTTTGGCCGAGTACTATAGCTTTTTAATTGAGTTCTTTGTGTGATATGTGTTATGGATGAGTTTTGTCCAAATACACCAAACATTTCAGGTTATTAGGTTAATTGTGGATGTGATTCTTTTTCGAAATTGAATTTGCATTTAAAAGAGGAGTTTTACAATGAATCTTATAACACAAAACATACATTTGTGAAACTATTTGTTCTCACGACCTGTGCTTTAATCTAGTATGAAGTATTTAAAGAAATAGGTGGTCTGGAATAAAATTGCTATAATACACATTGACCTTGTTAGAAATCATTGCATTCACAAAAAGTGTTAACGATCCTCTCATGGGGCATTGTTTCCTAATATTCGTGAGAGTATGTGTACGGAAATTTAGTCCTCTTTGCAGCAATTTATAGACATCTCCCTTGAGCTGGTCAGCTACTAAGTTAAGTTTGTAGAGATTTTAATCCATTACTATTTACTCCATATATTTGCATTATAGGGTTCGTTTTTTGTTTGAAATTTTTTTTTTTTTTTAAGGAGTGGGATTTTATTATGCTTATTTACATAATGACATTTCGGGTGTGTTTGAGTCACATTATTTTGAAACAATGTATTCTGGGTAGATTGATGAAGAATTTGTGGTTAAAAAAGAAGGAAAAGTTATTGATGTGATGGAAAATATTATTTTATTGAAGAATGTGTGGTTGAAAATGAGTAAAAGAATGAAAATGAAAATACCAAACAAGGGCTTCACATAATGTATTAGCCAATTAATAGATAAATGTTCAACTTCCGGGCACTCCAACATTTCAGATCCTAATGACGCTTGTTTTAAATCAATATTCGACATGTATGAACTTGAATATCTTGTGTGAAAGTTTTAATATTTGTTTACTCTTGTTATCATTAGTATTTTACAGTCATGAAGTTTTTTCTCAACAGGCATACAGAATGTTAGATGCTTGTAGGACCATGCTTGTTCAGCACTCTAGTCTAAACAGTTTATTTGTTTGACTAGAATCAAGCATCACAATAGTGTTCCACATGAGTAATTTTTTTTTCCCAAACCATCACCCAACCAGAAAACTAGGGGCAGTTCTTTTTGTATTTCAGTTTTGTGTTTTGAGTGTTCATTTTGAGATTGTTGAAAATGTGTTCTTTTTAGTATTTTGAAAAATTGTTTTGAAAACACCTAAAATGCGTTTTAAAAATTTTGACTTGATCATAACTGAAAACACAAAAAACGACAAATTTGTCGTTTTGAGTTTTCTTTGTAAATTTTTAACTTGTTTTCAAAAACGCATTTTCGAAAATGGGAAAGAGAACCCGTTTTTATTGTTTTGGAAAATCGAAAACAGAAAACGGCTTGAAAATGGTAAAGAGAACATGCCCTAGTGATCGGAATACGAAACACCATATTTCTTTTTTCTCATTGGGTGTTTTGAGATAGAAATACTGTTCAAGTTATGACCTGGTTATTAGTTCTATTTCCATTAAATAAACCTTCCACGGAAGATTTCTATTTTCATCCGAAGTACAAAAATGTTTGCCTTACTCTTGATTAAAACTTATCGAGGCAAAACCATATCCAGTTAATATGACCCTGTCTGGCAACAATTTCTTTAGAGTGAGTAGCCTAATTTTTTTTACTGTTGGGTTGACAGTTAGTGGGTCCTAGTGTGAGAAGCAAGGAAAAAGAAAAAAAAAGGCTCTAACCGGCCAGCAACGGTCCAATTTTTTATCTTGATTATATATTTCCCAGACAAGGGCTATATCCGCAGCCAGTTCTCTTACATTTTGATAATAATGTTTCTTATTCTTTAGGACACATTGACCACGCAGCGAGGGTCATGCAAGTTATTACATGGAACAAGTCTTTCAAAGGTGTACCAAATGGTGATGGCACAAAGGATAACTCGGATGCAGATGATTATGAGACCCATGCCACTGTTTTGGATAAGTTGCTAGCATGGGAGAAAAAGCTATATGAAGAAGTGAAGGTGTGTTATATTCTCTTAGGTTTATCATTTTCTGTGTGTTTTCACTTCATATGAGATTTTTTCATTTTAATTTTATCTTTTTAATTTGTAATTGATGCCTGCGGCAACTTTTGTTTTGGATTAAAACTTATACTCTGAGAGCAATGGTAAACGGAAAAGAAGTAAAAAATGAAGAACACACATTTTAAGTTGTCTACCATCTGCGTCAACACACTGCTGCAAATTTTTTACTATAATGGAGGAGATTACAAGGTTCCCTCCCATCTCTGTCTTATCTAACACACAGAAAAACGGCTCCATCAGATTCCTTTATATAGCATATGAAACTAGGGGTGACCTAATACTGAAGTATGAATGCCTGATGTACCCCTTCAATAAAAAAAAACTTTGCCTGCTATCCCCCTGCAGCTCCACACAATTCAACATTCTTGTAATGTAATTGCATGTAGAATCATTTGATTGAGTGGCATTATGAAATACTCTTTTGTTTGAATTGAAAAAAAATGTTTGGCCACTGTATCGTAACTATTCCAGTTATTGCAGGCAAAAGCTTGAATTCTTCCTTAGGTGTGGTCGTGTTTATATATGTGATTAATTGATACCATTTGTTTTCGTTTGTGCGCTGATAGGCCGGCGAGCTTATGAAACTCGAGTATCAGAGGAAAGTTTCGGCTTTGAACAAGCTGAAAAAACGCAATGCTAGTCCTGAACAGTTGGAGAAAGCAAAAGCTGCTGTTAGTCATTTACATACACGGTATATAGTTGACTGGCAATCTTTGGATTCAACTGTAATAGAAGTGAATGATATACGTGACAAGCAGTTGTATCCAAAACTTGTTGCTCTTGTTCACGGGTAAGTTTCTGTTCTATTTCATCCTTTGTCCAAAACTATATCTACTGATTATGTGTGCTAATTTATTTACCCCTGGACAATGAGGCTTTGGGTGTTGCTGTCGTATGTTGTCAATCATCTTGAGATAGTTTTTCATGTTTGACTATTTTGCATTTTCTCATTCTGACCTGGAGATTAAAAATACCATAATGTAATCCAAATATATGAAGTTTAAATCGATAAATCATGCCAGTGAAACTTTTTCGGAGTGCTTGAATTTTTATTTCTTGACCCACCATTATGATTATCTCATTCTCTCATAGTCTCATGCATTCAGCACAAGTGAAATGCACCATGGTAATGATTTTTTGTATCATATTAAAAGTTTAAGAGTAATAATCCTACCAGAAATTCGACTTCTTTTATTTGTTCATATTTTACCGGGTAATGCTTTTCCCCTTCTACCAGGCTGCTGTCTTCCTTGTCCATGTTGGTAAGATTTTTCTGCAATAAACATTATTGAGAGGAAAATCTCACCATTTATAGTACTCTACATGTATTTTTGAAGTCTCAAACTCATAATTCTAGTTGACTTTGTGATGAACAAATTTCGGTTAAAAAAAAAAAAAATTGGTAAATTTTAGTTGGTGCACAAGGTGTACACTACAATATACATGTTGTACTGTTGAAGTTCCAACAATACAAAGTACATGTTGAATCGTTGAAGCCTTAAACTCGTAATTCTAGTTGACTTTTATACAAACAAATTTCAGTTAAAAAAAGGTAAATCTTTCTTGGTGCAAAAGTGTACAATCTATTTTGCGACTCTGAATAATGTCAAATTTGAATAATGTCAAATTTAAAATCGACATAACTCGTTTTCTTGCTCCTGGTTTTGTGATGATTATCAGAAATTGAAATGTGCCACCATGTTTGACTATTTATAATTGGTTCAGTTGCAACTTACCTTTTTCTTGATTTGAAGTTAAACCGATTATTGCCTACATTTCAATCAATTGAATAACCTGTTTTATGCATAAATTTCACTGGTTCTGAACCGGGCTCGGGAAACTAATTTCTCAATATATTTCCGGAAACAGTTTGCTTCTCTATATTACTAATAATTTGTCGTATAATTTGATTTTCTTCTTCCTGGGATAGCAAAGTTGTTTGAAATTCTCAATCACAGATAATATCAGTTTAATTGATTTCTCTTAAATCCTCCCGTATTTGCTTTTTGCATCACCCTGGAGTTTTTTTTTTTAAATTTTTTTTCCTTGATTGATGCCATCATGTTAGCTCAAAATTCCTTTTTGCCGCTGAACTGTATACTGAATTCATATTTAATCTCTGTGAAGGACATTGGTTAGTTTCCTTTTTCTTTTATTATATCTTGATTATTATTTAACCATATTGAAGGATGGCAAAGATGTGGGAATCCATGTGCAGGCATCATGACAGCCAGCTAAGCATTGTTGCCGAGCTCAAACCCCTTGAAGTTTCGGGAACTCTCATTGAAACGAGCAAACATCATCACGAGCGTACAATCCAGCTCTGGACTGTTGTCCAGGAATGGCATTTGCAATTTGAAAAGCTCGTTACTAATCAAAGGCAATACATCCAAGCCCTTAATAGCTGGTTGAAGTTGAATCTTATCCCGATCGAGAGCAGCTTAAAAGAAAAAATCTCATCACCCCCAAGAGTTCAGAACCCTTCAATCCAACCTCTCCTCCATTCTTGGCACGACCAACTTGAGAAGCTTCCAGATGAGGTTGCCAAAAGCGCGATTTCTTCCTTTGCTGCTGTGATAAAGAGCATTATTGATCATCAGGAGGAAGAAATGAAGCTAAAGGAGAAGTGCGAAGAAACCAGAAAAGAGTACATGCGAAAAAACCAGGCATTCCAAGAATGGTATCAAAAGTACAGCATGCAGCATAGAACCCCAGACGAGACTGACCCGGAGAAAACCGTGAGCTCGAACACCAAGGACCCCCTTTCGGAGAGACTGTTTGTGGTAGAAAGCTTGAAAAAGAGGCTGGAAGAGGAAATGGAAGATCATCAGAAGCTCTGTATTCAAGTGAGGGAGAAGTCCCTTGGGAGTTTAAAAATCCGGTTGCCTGAGTTTTTCCGAGCTATGTCTGACTATGCTCATGCGTGTTTTGATTCTTACGAAAGACTGAGATTGCTTACACAATCACAGCATCATGTGAACCGGGGTTCATAGCTGTTTTTCTATTGCATGGTGGACTACAGTGTTTTCACGGAGGACTGTTTTCTGATCTTAAAAGCGTGTGCATCTAGGGAGAAGTTTTTATTTATTAGCTTGAGTGTACTCCCATTTTATAGTTTTCATTATGAACCTATCTTTGATTTAACTTATTTTGTGGCTGGATGGCAATGGATTGGGTAGTTACTAGTTTGTAAAGTAAGTTGTGTTGGTCCGACCTGTTAAGAAAATGGTAGTTTTAGTCAGAAATCGAAGATCTTACTGAAAATGAACAAAAGATTTTCATATTCAACCTAGATCAAGAATGTGAGGGAAACTAGTACTATAATAGAAATTATATGTTGTTTCATTTTTTATAAAGTAACATTAGTCTTTTCTCCAACTGAACCTACAAAAACTGATGAAATGGAAAACTTTAAAAAGTGCTACGTAACTGATAAAATTATATATGCTTCTAATTATTACTATTATTTTTCTAAAGATATTGTCTGCTAATAGTATGATCAAATGATCACATCTAAAAGTATTGTAAATTGTTTATTTATATATTTACTAAACATCCAAAGTGAGTCCATAAATTGTTGTCCTTTTCATTACATTTTTTTTATACTTGGGCACATCGTTTTTTCTTAGCAAACAAGAAGACGTCAACATGTTTTCTGACACATTATTACATTACTAAGAAGATGTGATTCGTCAAGGTATCAATAATATATTAAGAAGATAGCAAATTTAGAATCATCACACATCTCAACTTGTGATATGAGTTTTGTTACAAATGGACTTGCAATCATAAGGATGGGAATACATTTTATTTTATTTCCTTATCCAAATTGATCGAAAGTTTGGTCATCGAATCTCATAAACAAGAAGATCGTATTTTAGATGCTTTTTGAAGTGTGTTTGGTAAGTAATATTGAATACAACTAAAAAATAACTTATTTTTCTCTTTATTGTATTGTATAAACTTATTCGCCAAACATACCATGGAAATAAGAAGTTGGTGATCAATGAACTTGTGTGCTGCAATTTGACCTTATTAAAAATGAATTTAATGCATTTCTACTATTTTTTTATTGTAAAGACACATTTAACATCACTTAATAATTTTGAGTAAATCCAAGTGTACTCAACTAGTTCGATCTAATGATTAAGAAGGTCGAGTTTAGAACTCCGCATGTATGACTTCTTTCCACTTTAGCCAATCATTTCTATTTTGACAGTCTTTAACAGACAGTGGTTTAGGATCCTCATTTTGTATAATATCAAGAGCCACGTTAAAAGCGATAATATTGTCCATAACAACATTATTTCGCTCCCATAATTTATGAGATAACATATAATTTATTGAAATCTCATTATTTTCTGACACTTGTCATTTTTCAGGAACCATAGTTTCAATATTTGATTGNAACAACATTATTTCGCTCCCATAATTTATGAGATAACATATAATTTATTGAAATCTCATTATTTTCTGACACTTGTCATTTTTCAGGAACCATAGTTTCAATATTTGATTGATCAATCTTTTCTAATGTTACATCTTCTGAAGTTTTTAGTTGATTTTTCTCTCGTACTTTTCTTTTTCGAGATATATAATCTTTTGAACCAACTGGTCGACCCGCTTCTGACGTATTTGAGATTCATTTGCTACAACAAATTTTCGTGCAAGAACAACAATTTTTGCTAGAATATTTTCTGCTGGTATATATGACTTTGTCACTTTTCTTGTGTCAACAAGTACATCTGGTAATTGATTTGCAACTCTTTGCAAATGAATGATTTTTTCAACCTCTTACTCACTTTGATTGTTGCTAGGGTCAAAGTGAGATAGAGTTGTTTCATTCCAAGAAATTCTACCTTATTTATGAAGATGAAGTTTTTTTCCTCCCAAAGTTGGAAAAGTCATTTCATCAAAATCACAATCTGTAAAGCGTGCAGTAAATAAATCACCCGTTAAATGTTCAAAACATATAATAATACATGGTAAATCAAAATCCACATAAATCTCAAGTTTACGCTGGAGATCCATTTAGTTTGTTGTGGGGGGTGAAATAGGGACTTGAACTACACAACCAAAAACCCGCAGGTGAGAAATATTAGGTTCATGATCAAATGTCGTTGCAAATGTGAATATTGATCATATGCAGTTGGTATGATATGAACCAATGACACATCATGTAATATGACATGACCCCAAACAAAAGCTGGGAGTTTTGTTTACATAAGTAATGGTCTAGCAATAAGTTGTAAACATTTAATAATTGACTTTGCTAAACCATTTTGTGTATGGAACCGAATGTTCAACAACAATTCCAATTGACATGCAATAATCATCGAATACTTGTGATCTAAATTCACCAGACGAATAACTTTGATTGACCAATGAAGAATTTTGCGTTCGTAATTTTATGATTTGAGCAAGTAGTCTAGTAAAAATTACATTCCTAGTGAAGTAGGCAAACATGAGACCTTCTAGCAGAAAAATCAATTAATACTATAAAATAACGAAATGGTCCACACAGTGAATATATTGACCCACATATATCTCCATAAATTATTTCCAAGAAAATTGAAAATTTAATATTGACATTTATAGCCGAAAGTCTAATGATTAACTTGCCTTGCAAACAAACTATACATGGATAATCATTAGGTAAATGAATCTCCTGATTCTTTAAAGGATGTCCATGTGAGTTGTTTATTATTTGACGTATCATTGTAGCTCCTAGATGTCCAAGTCGATCATGTCAAATTATAAATTTTATTGAATCAACGAATTTCTGGTTCGTGATAATATTTGATTCGACCATTTTAATAAATGTATAATACATTTCAGATGAGAGCATATGAAGTTTTTCTTTTATCTACTTTTGGCCAGATGCAAAAGAAGTTATATAAAGATATTCAATATTATTTTCTTGCATAGTCTCAATGTGATATTCATTGCAGTGAATATTTTTAAAACTAATCAAATTTCTTATGGATTTGCTTGAATAAAGTGCATCGTCAATA
>CAIGRP010002931.1:0-15659 GCA_903798385.1 Fraxinus cuspidata
TCCATTTGTTCCCTGATAGCAGATTACCACTTACTAGACTAATTGCAACACACGGCTTCCTTATGAGTTTTAGGTTCTTTATAGGTTAGGTCTTGATAAGATAGAGAAATAGAAGTAATCTTTATATCTTATTGGTTCTCTTATACTTCTCCTAAACTTGTCCCTAGCCAACTCATAATCATTTAAATCCTTATGTTGACTAGATTGATTATTCTCAGATTGATATTAGGCCTACACACTTTGTTCTTGAGTCTAAATTTGAATGGGAAAATGTGTAGGCTCAGGAGTCAGCTGATCTGTATAAACTAGGTTAGCATGAGGTCCCAACTTCACCTTAACACTCGTCACATTAGGAGGTTTAGGATCAGCAGTCTTATCCTTAACTAAGCATGACATGTCTTCCACAATAAAGACATCATCTCTACAAGTTATTATCTTATAACCCCATGATCTCTAACACATAACCTATAGCCCGTGACACCTTTAGGATAGCCTGAGAAAACACACTTTTAAGCATTTGGCTTCAGTTTTCCCAAATTTTGGTGAGACTATGCTGCACACCCAAACACTTTTAGGTGAGAGTAATCTAGAAGTTTTCTTAACCATTCTATTGACCTATGGTTGATCTCATGTTTTGATTATAATAAATAAATTATTTTATCTCTAACAATTGAATTCAAGTCTTCATAGCCATTGTGATAAATTGAATACTAAAAGATTGCTACCAAAAGACTCACAACTTACGATCAAATAAAATCAAGATGGAAGCCAATCAATCACGTCAAATCAATCGAAACATTTACGACGAATCAAGCCTTCTTTGAGAATTTTAGATTTAAATGCTTTAAATCCATATGTAAAGGTAAAATACTTTAATTCTTAGCAATGAATCATTAAAAACTCGTAAGTTAAATTTTTATGCACGAAATAAACTTTTCATAAAAACGCTCGCATAAAAATTATTTTCGATGTGTCAAAAATCTTCACTCGATTTTTAAATCTTTTACCAATGACACTCATTTTGAAAAGTTAAGTGAATATAATCCTCAAGAGTCTACACTTATAAAATAATCAAGAAGAGAGAAATCCAGAGATTTTTTTGTCATGGCGGACGTCCGGTGACCCAACAGTCAAAATTTTAACCGTTCTAATTTCTGATGCACAATGACTAGTTCAGTCATTTGGTTCAGTTGCAGACGTCCGATTGGTCAGAAATTTTAACGTTTTGATTACTATAAATACCACATCACTTTACATTCAATGTAACACTTTTAAGAGTATTTATTTGAAATATTTTTAAGCAAAGATACATTAATTCATCTTTATCAAATAATTTATTTTAAAAAAACATGTCATTGAATTAACTTTTGAAAATCATTCTACTCATCAAAATTTTCCCACTTAATACTTGAGCTTCATTCGTTGCTATTTATTAAAATGTTAGCCTATTTCTTTCTTGGTACTCAATTTGATCATATCATTTATTAAGAGAGAAGTTTCAATTGTAAAATCACTATTCTATTAATTTTGTGGGTCATGTTGAGGTCCCGTGAAGCTCGATATTGTATAAGGATCGGTGCTCCTTGTTTGTAAGTCACTGGAAGTGTTGTAAATGATTGAATTGCACCATAAATCAATCAACATAGTGAAAATGCCTTACTCATGCCGGAGAGCTTGGTAACTGAGGACGTAGATAATTGCTTTCGATCGAACCTCCATAATTATATCATTTGTATCCTCTCCCTCTCTCTTACTTATTGCACTTACTACTTGAATTTATCTATTTGGTTTGTACTTGCTTGTATTTATATTAATTTTAGAAAACATTTTAAATAACCAAATCAACCTATCTTGGTTAGCCATTCTTGGGACTTTAATTAGTATTAGAGCAATGTCTTCATTTAATAAATTAAGATTCTACAATCTTGAACAATGGCTAACTATAATCTTCAAAATCTTTCGGGGCATTCTACTAACCGTCCATTTTTTTGATGGCACTCATTATAATTATTGAAATTTAGGATGACAATATACATTCAATCAATATATTATAATATTTGGGAAGTTATTGAATATGGTCCTTATGTGCCTTCCAAGACTATTAAAATTGATGGCCAACCCGATAAAATCATTTCAAAATCTAGAGAGGAATATGATGAAGATGATAAAAGAAAACTGTCTTTGAATTGTAGTCAAAATACTACTTTATTGCACCTTAGATAAAAATGAGTTTAATCGTATTAGCACGTGTGATTCCGCATATGACATTTGGCAAGCATTGCAAGTTACTCACGTTGTACTAGTAAAGTGAAGGAAACTAAAAGTAATCTCATGGTTACAGAATTTGAAAACTTCTTCATAAAACAAGATGAACCTATTGTTGACATGATTACTCGTTTCACCGATATTGTAAATGGCCTCAAAGGATTTGATCGAAAATTTACTTACGGTAAACTTGTAAGTAAAATGCTCAAGTCACTATTGGAAGAATGTAGTTCATTAAGGATGTTGATAGAAAATACCAAAAATATCAACTCATATCCTTTGAAAGAATTTTATGGTACATTGATGACATATGAGCTCAACAACGTCAAACTAAAGAGAAAACGAGGAAAAACAAAGATGAATCAAAAGTGCCTCCCAATCACCAAATTACTCTTAAATCGGAAATTGAGGAAGAAACTACAAGTGAAAATATGAGTGATGAAGAGCTCGATGACCTAGTCCTTCTTGTCAAAAAATGGAGAGAATTTCGAAATAATCAAAGATTCCAAAAGAAAGATGAAAAGGGTGAAGAATGGAGCAAGAAAATCATTTGCTATTGTGACAAACCCGGTCACAAGAGAATCGAGTGCCCAAACAAGAAGAGAAATATAAAAAAAAAAGGCACTTCAAGCAAAATAGGATGAAAACGACAATGATGATGGTGATGGAAATGATATTCAATAAGAAATCCACAACATGTGCTTCATGGAAATCGAAGATAAGATAAACTCTATTGAAAAATGTTCATATAATGATTTATCTACTTCTTATGATGAAATTCTATAAGAATTTGAAAAATTTTCTCTAAATCACTCTATTCTTAAAAAGAGCACTATTTGTTGAAAGGGGAAATTAAGAAAATTTTAGAAATGCAAAAGGAAAATGTTGATCATGACTTATTGATTAAATGAAATTCTTCCTTGAAAGAAAAAGTTGAAGACTTAACTAAATTTATTTATAAATTCACTCAAAGTAAGAAAAAATTTAATTTAACGCTTGGTGACCAAAAGTGTGTTTTTGTTAAAGGAGGAATTTGATATAAACCATCTTTAAAAGAAAAATCTTTAAAAACTCTATTTGTCAAAGTTTCAAACTCCTTCAAAAACCATATGTAGTTTTTGTAATAAAAATGGACATACTGCATAAAATTGTCTAACCAAAAAGAGGTTACACTTTGAAAGAAAAATAAGTGGATTTAGGAATCCACTAAAACTAAATACCAATGACTCAAATTTGTATGGGTACCAAAGATAAAAATTTGAATTATTTTTGTAGGAACTAAAGAAGATGAAGAATAAATGGTTCTTGGATAGTAAATGCTCAAAACACATGACTGAGGATAGAACGTTACTATCAAACTTTAAAGTAAAGGATGGTGGTCATGTCACATTAAGAGATAATACAAAAGGTAAAATTATTAGAATCAGAAACATTGGTAATCGTTATTCTCTTTCTATTGAAAACGTGTTATTGGTAGATAAACTCAAACATAATTTGTTTAGCATTAGTCAATTATGTGATACAAGGATATCATATTAAATTGGCATAATTGTAGCAGGGGTACCAAACCTTTCATTTAGTAGCAGACTTTGTTAAAACCTTTTATTTGTACCACCCATGATACCAAACCTTTCAAAATGTCGCAAGTGAAGTCCAAATGGATGGTTTCTGTTAATTTGACTGTTAGTTGACCAAATCATTGACTTTGACAATAATTTTAACTGATTTTAAAAAGTTAAAATAGTAATTTTACATTTTTAATGATAAAATAACCAAAACCAAATAATTAAAATTAAAGCATTCAACCTTCTTCTTCTCCATCCACCCTATCCCTACCGCCACCGTGAGGAAGACCCCAAAAACCAACAGGAACTTCACCGAAAAGTCTGTTGTGCCCGAAACTTACATTTTCACCTCTATTTTAGCCTTCCAGTCTACCGCCATGGCCCTCGCCTGTTCCCTACCTCCGGCCTAATCTCTACGCAGGCCTTCATCAATTCCTCCAATTGAGTTTTTAATTTAATTATTTGATTTTGGTTATTTTATTATTAAAAAATGTAAAATTGTCATTTTAACATTTTAAAATCAATTAAAATTATTGTCAAAATCAATTATTTGGTCAAATAATGGTCAAATTAACAAAAACCATCTATTTGAACTTTAACTACGACATTTTGAAAGGCTTGGTACCGTGGGTGGCACAAATGAAAGGTTTGGGCAAAGTCTGCTTTTAAATGAAAGATTTGGTGGCACTGCTGCAATTATGCCTATTAAATTCGATTATTTTAAATGTCTTATTAAGAATGCTATATCAAAAGAATTAATGTTTATAGGGAGCCTTAGCAAGGATGTGTATATTATACCTGTCGAATTTGAAAATGATGAAAAATGTTTATCAAGTTTTTATAAGAATATTTGGTTATGGCATAGGAGATTGGGCCTATTAGCATAGTTCTTTCAAAAAATTTCAAAAATTATTTTGTTAAAGGTCTACCCAATTTAAAGTTTGATAAAGAAAACATTTGTAATGCTTGTCAATTTGGTAAACAAGTAAAAAGCTCCTTTAAATCTAAACTATATTCTTCGACCACAAAACCAATTCAACTATTCCACATAGATCTTTTTGAACCGTCTAGAACCACTAGTTTGTGTGGAAAACATTATGCCTTCGTCATTATCAATGTCTTCTCTAGATTCACTTGAGTTTTTCTTAAACCTCAAAGATGAAGCCTTGAACTCATTCAAACATTTTTGCAAAAAGGTTCAAAAAAAAAAAAGAAAAAAGAAAAAAAAAAGGATACTCTATTACAACTATTAGAAGCGATCATGGTGGAGAATTTGATAATCATGCTTTTAAAAAATTTTGCAATGAAAATGGATATGAACATAACTTCTCTGGACCTAGAAATTCTCAGCAAAATGGTGTAGTAGAAAAAAGAAGAATCGCACATTGTAAAAAATGAATAGGACCATGCTAAATGAAAATAGGATGCCAAAATATTTTTAGGCCGAAGCCATCAAATTGCTTACTATATTATAAATAGAGTTTTAGTTAGTCGAAAGAAAACTAAAACTCCATATGAGCTTTGGAAAAATATGACTCCAAATATCAGCTATTTTAAAGTTTTTGGATATAAATGCTTTTTTTTTAACATAAAAGAAAATTTGGGAAAAGTTGATTCAAAATCTGATATCGAGATCTTTCTAGGTTATTCATCGACTAGAAAAACTTATAGAGTCTTTAACAAAAGATCTTTAGTCGTTGAACAGTCTATGCATGTGTTATTTTTTATAAAAATAATCCTCTTGATCATGAGAAAGGTATTGCTAATGATGTAGGATTGGAGACTCCATTCGAACAAATGAACAATTAAGACCAAAGAATGGATGATAAAAAAAAAAAACACAAAAAAGATGCAAACGTTCAACCAAGTGAAGTAGAACATACTGAAGCGTCAAATAATCTCACTCTTACCAAAAGATTGGAGGTTTGTTCTCTTTCACCCAAAATAACTTATTATTGGTGATCCATCCAAAAATATTACAACTTGAGCTTCTACTAAGAATAACCTAAATAGTTGTGTTTCCATCTCACAAATTGAACCAAGAAATTTCAAGGAAGCCGAGTTTGATGAGTTTTGGATTCTAACCATGCAAGAAGATCTAAACCAATTTGGGGGATTTAGTCGCTAGACCACATAATCAAACCGTCATCGGTACAAAATAGGTTTTTAAAAATAAAAGAAACGAAAATGGGATTATTGTGTGTAACAAGGCTAGATTAGTGATCCAATGTTACAATCAAGAAGAATGTATTGATTTTGAGGAAACATTTACACCGGTTACTAGATTAGAATCCATTCGCACTTTTTTTGCATTTACTTGTTATAAAGGATTTAGTCTTTATCAAATGGATGTCAAAAGTTTATTTCTTAATGGTTTCATTCAAGAAGTTTTTGTCGAGCAACCGCCCGATTTTAAAGATCACAAGTATCCGAACTATATTTTCAAACTTAGAAAAACTCTTTATGGTTTAAAACAAGCTCTTAGGGTTTAGTATGAAAGATTGAACAAATTTCTACTTTCAAATGGTTTTTCAATAGAAAAAGTGGATACTACCCCATTTGTCAAAACTCAAAAGAATGATAATATGATTATTGTTCAAATACATGTTGATGATATTATTTTTTGTGCTACTAATATCCATCTTTGCAGTATGATGGGAGAACTCAAATTCTTCCTTGGTCTCAAAATTAAGCAAACTAGAGATGGTATATCCATCAATTAAAATAAGTACATATTGAACATGCTCAAGATGTTCGAAATGGATGACTTAAAACCTATGATCTCTCCCATGAGTACATCCGTAAAATTAGATAAGAATGATCAAGGTACTTTCGTTGATATTTCAAAATATAGAGGTATGATCGGATCCCTTCTCTACTTAATTGTTAGTAGACCTGATATCATGTTTAGTGTGTGTTTATGTGCTAAATTTCAATCAAATTCTAAAGAATCTCATCTTAGTTATGTAAAATGAATTTTTAGATATCTTAGTGGTACAAGAACCCTAGGACTTTAGTATCCAAAAGGTACTCATATTGATCTTCTTAGTTATTCGGATTCTGATTGGGCCGATTGCACAATCGATCGCAAAAGCACTAGCGAAACTTGTCATTTTCTAGGATTTGCACTTGTGTCGTGGTTTAGCAAGTGTTTCATTTTTTCTATCGCAAGTGTATGATATCGTAACAAGTAATATAATGAACTTTTGAGTCCAGATTATCGTTCTCACGATGACTGTACTTTAGACCTTAATTAAATTTTTCTAACTCCTAGTTGATGAAAGTAAACAAAGATTTATGCGTTGATGTAAATTTTTGATTTAAACCATTTAACTTAATTAAAATGGACACAAAGATGTGTTGATATTTCAAATAATGGATGAAAATTAGGTACAAACAATTTCACCTATTGATCACCTTTAAATCCTAATTCAAAATTCGAAAGTCTAATGTAGTGTTTGATCGAATTCTTCTATGATATTCAATTTACCCATCTCGAGTTCTCATTGAGCATATTTAACTATTTCAATTGCATATCTCTATGCAAATCTACGTTAGTTAAACTAAATATTAGTTCTAAGAATTCATGTATAATCGCAATATTTAGTATAGGCATCTCTACACATTATACTAAATTACCCAATTTTAATATATGATCTAAATCTCAAACTCACTTCTCGATTCGTAAAATATTCATAAAGTCAAAAAATTAATGTTCAAGTAATTCAATGCATTAAACTCATAATAAAATCAACACATGAACAATAAAATACCAAGAATTTTGAATAAAGACATAAATGTTTCAAGTAGATTACATCGTACGCCCTAATATAAAGTTTAGCTATTCAATATAAATGAAGAAGAAAAACTAAAAGTTGATATTGAGTACATCACTGAATTTTGAATATAAATGTAGAAAAAGAAATAAAATTTGCACCAAGATCTTCTTCTTCTTTCAATCAATGTTTGAAATCTTGAATTCCTTGATATTTTCCTCCATTGAATTTGTGCTCTTAATCTCTAGATGTATCTTTGTTTTCTCAATGTGTGGAACCACCTAAAAGTACCTCTTTTCTTCTATTTATACTCCCCTACACAGTTTTTCAAAAATTGGAGTCTTCCTGGGCTTATCGCGGCCCAAAACAACATAACCCTAAAACAGGCGGCGCATCGCCTAAAGGCTAGGAGATAGCGCCTAGGCGTCGCGTTCCCTTCCTGTGTAGTGCCTAAGAACTATGAGTGCAGCACCTAGGTACTGTATCTCTGAAAAAAATGTTTTCTTCCGGGTGAACATAGCGCTTGGGCCATAGGTTGTCGGCGCCTGGGTGTTGACTTGCTATTCCAAACTATGCGTCTTTTTAGTATTTTTATCTAACTTTTGCTCCTAATATCTGATTAATAAGATTGAGAATGCATTGGAAAGGTAACTCAAAGGGCTACAACTTTTCCAGAATAGCTATTTTCCAATTCGAATGTTTACTAGACCAAAAATGGGTCTCAATCTCCGATTGAAAATCTTAAACATCCTTGTGCGGTTGAAAATTGATTTGTGAAAATATTTTGGTCATATTTCACTCATTTTAACTTCTAATTGCATTCATTTGACCCCTAGCATTCTCAAATCTTCATCGTGAGTTTCAACACAATTTTTGAGTATTTACATTTTAGTTCCTAAATTTTGGATCTTGCCATTTTTCACTTATTTTCTTAAATTATTTATCAAACATAAAGTTTTACCTACAAAAATGTAATATAACATAAATTAGGTAGAATTTGATCGAAAATATAATAAAATATCATTATTTAGGACCTTAAATAAGTGTAGAAACTACACTTATCAGCAAGAAACAAAATTCTGTTACATTATCAACCGCTGAAGCTAAATACATCTCGACCGCGAGTTGTTGTGTCCAAGTGTTATGAATGAAGCAAACTCTTAGTGATTATCATCTATTATTTGAACATACACATATCATGTGTGATAACACTAGTTCAATAAATTTGTCTAAAAATCTCATCTTGCACTCTCGAACGAAACACATTAAAATTAAGCATCACTTCCTAAGAGATCACACACAGAAGATAGATATCATGTTAGAATTTATGATTATGAAGAATCAATTTGCCGATATCTTCACTGAAATTCTTGCACTTGATTGATTCTCACATATTCGAAGAGGCTTAGCCATCATTGATGAATCGAAAGTACTCAACTAAGTTATACTATGTACTCATACATTCTTTTCTTCTATATGTGGTATTTTTTATGCCATGGTGAACCGATCGGACGTCCGGTAAACCCGTCCGGTTTGACTGAGAATTTTTACTCTATCAACCGGACATCTGGATGATGAACCGGATGTTCATCGCGAACCAGACCTCATTTTTCATCAATCTCTTCCATTTTTCTCTTAATTCTCTCCCTAAACCCACTATAAATCCAACAATCCTTCACTATATTCTTCAATTTCTTATCCCTTTGATAAAACCGATTATTTTTACATCATATATCTCCAAAAATTTCAAATTTTCATCCACCAAATCTCACATTCCCCCAAAATCCGAACCCTAGTCCCCTTCTTCATTTCCTCATCAAATTTCTACAATGTCGGGGGTCTAAAAGAGCGGGCAAAAGACTCAAGAGCACTGTGAGACGGTCTCCACAATATTCATTTGATGAAATATTCGACATGAAACTCGAGATGCCGGCCAACCCATTTAAAAAATCTTTTATTTTAATAGGTAAATATTGATTTTGCTGATTTTACAATTGAAACACCCACATTTCATAAAGAAGATATTTTGAAAATATGGGGTAGGTGTCTATTGCTACTTTAGAAGAACATGCATATCATCGCCTTATGAAAGAATTTTATAAAAACATGGTTATTACTCCTCGCTCAGATGAGATTTCATGTTTACTTAAAAATGTTTGCATCACCATCAACAAAACTATCATTTGTGATATTCTTGAGCTTGAGTCGTTTGATTTTCAACATTTTCTTAACAAAACTCATCCTATTTTAGGAGGGTATGGCCCTTTCAAGACATGTCGTCGAGTAACCAGGAAAAAATTTGAGAACATCACAAAACTTAATGCAAATCAATTAATACTTCCATGTAAAGTTTTACAAAAAATCATTGCATATGTCATTCTTCCTCAAAAGGGTCATCGAGACGAGGTGAACTTTTTTGATCTTTTTATTCTCGATTCCTTTCTTATTGGGCAGAAACTAGATTTTCCAATTATTGCATAAGGTCTTATTAAACTTGTGCATTCCACGTATCATCTTAAAGCTTTACCTTAAGGATTGCTTCTTACAAAAAAAAAAAAAAATTAAACATTTTAATATTCTACTACACGATGAGAGCTTTGTTAAAGTTCGCCCTACCAACACTATCAACATCCAAACCCTTAAATGAATGAAAATAGTAAAAGACCACGGTCAATGAGTGGCACACACAAAAGGATTCGACCGCATTTCGGGTCCATCGGCTCTACCATTTGACTTCATGATGTTCCTGCCTCTAATGCTCCTCGTTCTTCAGTTAATGTCTTCACATTTATCGAGGATCACTACAATCTTCTCAATGACCGCATCGATTCTCTTACATTATTAGCTGATGGCCTTGGTGGAATGCTTAAGGAGTTGCAAGTTCAGTAAGTCGTCTTACAAGCTCAACATGATGCCATTCAAGCACAACAGGAAGCAATGAAGGCTCAGCAAAATGCCTTCTATGCTCAATTCTACACACTTTTTCCTCCACCACCTCCTCGGAGGCATAGTCATAGTTTTTGTTGCTCTTTTGAATATGTCTTTATGTTTCTATGACTTATCTACACTCCTACTTTGCTTAGCTTATTTTTTTTCTACCGTTGTTTTTTTTCGACATCATTTTGATATTATCTATGGTTATGTTATGGTTATTTCGTAATCCATGTTTTATCTTACACTTTTTGCTTATGCTAAAAGGGGGAAAATGGATTGAGATGATTATGCATGATTTGATAATAATATACTTGGAGTAAATGAAAAAGGAGGAAAGAGAGAAAATTATCTACATACCTTAAATGTATGGTTATTAATCGTAAAAGACAGGGGGAATACGAATTGCATGATATATTGTATATTCCTCTATCAATGTGATATCAATTGTTCAAATATATTCTACAAATCAAACTGTTTGTCATAATCAAAAAGGGAAAAAATGTTGACCTATGGTTGATCACGTGTTTTGATTATAATAAACAAATTATTTTATCTCTAATAATTGAATTCAAATCTTCATAGCTATTGTGACAAATTGATCAATTGAAGACAAAATGGTTGCTACCAAAAGACACACAACTTACTATCAAAGAAAATCGAGATGGAAGTCGAGCAATCACATCAAATCAATCTAAACATTTACAACGAATCAATCATTCTTTAAATATATTAGACTTAGATGCTTTGAATCCATATGAAAAGGTAAAATGTTTTAATTCCTAACAATGAATCACTAAAAGCTAGTTAAATTAAAATTTTATGCACGAGATAAACTTTTCATAAAAATGCTCACATAAAAATTATTTTCAATGTGTAAAAAATCTCATTCGATTTTTAAATATTTTACCAATGACACTCATTTTAAAAAGTTAAGTGAATATGTTCATCAAGAGCCTACACTAGTAAAAATAATCAAGAAGAGAGAAATCCGGAGATTTTTTGTCTTGGCGGACGTCCGGTTACCCAACGGTCAAAATTTTTAACCGTTCTGATTTATGACGCACAATGACTAGTTCAGTCGTTTGGTTCAGTGGTGGACATCCGGTTGGCCAGAAATTTTAGCGTTTTGATTGCTATAAATACCACATCACTTTACATTCAATATAACACTAAAAGCATTTATTTGAGATATTCTTAAGCAAAGATACATTAATTCATCTTTATCAAATAATTTATTTAAAAAATAACATTTGATTGAATTAACTTTCGAAAATTATTTTTCTCATCAAATTTTTTTCTCACCTAACACTTGAACTTCATTCATTACTATATATTAAATATTTAGCTTATTTCTCTTTTGGTACTCAATTATATCATATCATTTATTAAGAGAGAAGTTTCAATTGTAAAATCACTCTTCTATTAAATTTGTGGGTCATGTTAAGGTCCTGTAAATCTCAACGTTGTATAATGATCGACTGTACGACACCGAAAAGCGTTGTAGAGGATTGTATTGCACCATAAGTCAATCAATTTAGTGAAAAAGCCTTGCTCATGCTGGGGAGCTGGGGAACGGAGGACGTAGATCATTGCTTAGGATCGAACCTTCCATAATTATATCGTTTACATCATCTCCATTTCCCTTACTTATTGCACTTACTACTTGGATTTATCTATTTGGTTCGTACTTGCTTATATTTATATTAATTATAAGAAAAAGTTTGAAATAACCAATTCATCCCCCTCTTAGTTAGCTATTCTTGGGCCTTCACATTCGTCTTCAAAAGTTTTACCTTCCACAACACTAGAAGGTGTCCTATTAACAATATAAGTTGCAATAACTACAGTTTCATCCCACAGAACCTTAGGAGCCTCTAATCCCATCATCATACACCTAACCTTATCAATTAGTGTCATATTCAGTCTTTCTGCTACCCCATTTTGTTAGGGTGCATATGAGACAGTTTTATGTCTCAATATACTACTTAGGTTATAGAACTGGTTAATCTTAGAATTACAAAATTGTAGATAATTATCAATTCTGCCCATTTAGCTATAAATCAATATTTTTCCATTTTTGAATTTTTTCAAAGGTTTCAGGTTTGTGTTTTAGCCGCACTTTTCTTGAAAAATCATTAATCAAGGACAAAATATTTGTTCCCTCCTTATGTAGCAGTGAAGGGATGGCCCCATAAATCAGCATGAACATATTCAAGTAAAGAAGTAGTTTTGTGTTTTCTTAAAATGAAATGTAGTTTGTGGTGGTTTCCATGTGTGCAGTGTTCACAAAAAAGGATTTTTGAAATTAAATATTTTCCAAAAACTCCTTTTTTATACAATATAATAAGTCTTTTTTTAACTCACATGGGCTAATCTTTTTTTTTTTTTTGACCTAGGAACCCACAGCCGCTACTCGTGAGTGTGCACTGGGTAAACCTCGCTCCATGTATAGTAGCCCGTAAACTACACAGAAGAGATAAATTGCACTAGGCATGCCCGGTGCGACGGGCTCGACTGAGGAAGTGTTGGTAGGGGATTCGAACTCGTGACCTTCGGTCTCCGCGTTCACTTATTCCACCAACTCGGCCACCCCCGAAGGGGTATATTGGCTAATCTTTTATTCTACGTTAAGGTGGAATTAAGTCCAGCACTTGAAGTTTCAGCAGCATGTCCAAATATTATTTCAACCCTAGTAACATATATTCTATTTCTCTTGACTCCCTAGAAGATGACAAGTGATCATTTTATTACTTTCATCATGCCATCTCCAATCTTACCACACAACTCTAGATCATCTAGATCTCCCATAGAAATTAATTTTCCGTTCAGCTCAGGTACAAACACGACTCTTTCTAGGGTGTACATGTAATAGTTTTCAAAATTTAATGTCACATCACTTATTTCTTTAACCTTGCAAGCACTATTATTTCCCATCACAACTTCACTGCCACTTGATTTCTTAGAATTTTGGAACCAGAGCCTTTCATATGTAATATGAAAGTTACATCCAGAGTCCAAGATCCATTCTTGGGTCTGATGTTTATTGTCAGCATAATTTGCTTATTCTGAATTAGATGGCTTAGTGACCAAATACATATCAATTGTATTTGGGTCAGCAGGTTCAACTACATTTCCTTCATCTACTTTCTTATCCCTTTGTTCATTCTTCTTGTACTAATCTTTTATATGGTGCCATGTATTCCCACCCGCATAGCATTTTCTATTCCTTGATTTGGATTTAGATCTTAACTTTTAAACTTTTTCTTATTGTTATATTCTCTTTAATTTAATATTCTTGTACCCCATTTTGCCTACTCTGAGACCTGCCCCTAATTTTCAAAACTGTTAGCTCCATTCTTTTCAGATTTTAATTCCAATTCTTAACTTCTTAAAATCAATTACAATTTCAGGAGTAAGAGTATCCCTGCCATATTTTATGGCATTCTTTACCTTTATGTATTTTTCAGGTATGGCATTTCGAAGTATAACTACCTTATACTCCTCAGGAACCTTCTTTCCTATATTTGTGATACCTTGAACTAACTTGTTGAAGACATCCAAATTACCATCCAACTCTTTTAAAGGATCAACCTGAAATTAAAGAGTCCTCCTAACAAGAACAGTTTGGTTGGTAGGGTCATGACTAGATACAGATCTTTTAATTTCTTCCACAAAAGGTTCGTAGAATCTAATTTTCCTACCTTCCTATGGAGGTATAGTCTAATTCATGAGCCTCACCAATATGTTTAGGTGTCATAGTATCAGAATAAGTTCAATCTATAACCAAATAGACCTTTTGCTGAACTAAAAACCCCCTCATCTTTTGTTAGCATATAGGAAAATTCCCCTTCCCATTAAAAATCGTAAGTTCAAAACTAGAGATAATTATATCATCTAACAAACTAAGCACACTCAATGACAAAATTTTGATCATAATAGATAGGTAAAGGCAGAAGTTCTAAGACGTAAGCAAAGTAACCAAGATTCTTTTAAATAACAGGTGAGTACACAATATCACAATATATGAGCTGAATTATACACAAGATACAATTACACTTGGACAATATACACACAGCAAAAGGAAAAATTATATGTAAGTGCAGCAGAAGTGTTCGTAAATGTGTGTAAAACGGATAACTTACTCTAGGCAGAGGTTTTAGTACAAGAAACAAAGAACTCAGATAGCACAGATTTATAAGGCTAATTACAGGATCACTGTGATATTAAAACAGAGATTAGATCAAAATATTAACCAAGAAACATGAAAATAAGGAAATATTTTACAATTAATTCTACGTATGGAATAACTAGTAACAGTTAAATTCACAGATCCATGTTATTTTACAAATCAATAAGAAGTAACAATACTCTTGAAAAGAAAAACAGTTGGGTCGGTTTGATTGCGAAGGTGGAAAATGGGTGGAAATAAAATGAATTCCAGGGAATTGAATTGCCTAGAAATTGTTTTACTTGAAATTGTAATTAATTGTGTTTAATTGGTACAATTTTCCACCTGAAAAATGTCGAAAGTTCGGTGTCCGTTTGACTTTATTTTTATTATAATTGTCCATGAAAGTGATAATTTTTTCTACCATTGGGTCTAGAATTTGTTCAAATTGCCAAAAAAATAAAAAAAAAATTTATTTTTTAAATTTACCATACCGAATACCATGCGTTTGACTTTGTTTTGCATGAAAATTGTCAATAAAAGTGATAATTTTTTTTACCAGTGTGTCTAGAAATTTTTCCAATTGCCAAAAAAAAAAAAAAAAAAACAATACTCTTGAAAAGAAAAACAATTGGGTCCGTTTGATTGCAAATGTGGAAAATGGGTGGAAAGAAAATGAATTACAGGGAATTGAATTGCCTAAAAATCGTTTTACTTGAAATTGTAATTAATTGTGTTTAATTGATATAATTTTTCACCTGAAAAATGTCGAAAGTTTGGTGTCCGTTTGACTTTATTTTTATTATAATTGTCCATGAAAGTGATAATTTTTCTACAATTGGGTCTAGAATTTGTTCAAATTCCCAAAAAAATAAAATAAATAAATTTTATTTTTTAAATTTACCATACCGAATACCATTCGTTTAACTTTGTTTTGCATGGAAATTATCC
>CAIGRP010002933.1:0-13869 GCA_903798385.1 Fraxinus cuspidata
GGCCCCACAATTTTTCCAACAAATGAAACTCGAGCTCATTTAAATTTTCATTATAATGGGGGCCAAACATTTAATATCTGATGCACAATCTCGTAAAAAACTTATTTATTTCTATCTTTAATATTAATTATTTCATGTATAGCTCTTTCACATCACAGGGGTTTCAATAATTACTGAATTATGCATGACAAGTACGGTTTGTCAAATTTCCTTTTCAATGTTTTCCCTCAAATTCTGGCTTTAGTGAGAACTCAAATTGAATTTGTACTCCATTGTTTTTAAAATACATTTTCAAAAACTCATATTCTCATGTAAAATAATGTTATACGGAAACTTAAAATTTTTCCTCATTTTTAATTATATATTTTTTAAAAAATTACTATTCCAAAACACATTTTTTTTTCAAAACCTCATTTTAATGAAGCCGAAACACTAGGCGCAATAAGATTCTTGTTCTTCCCTTAGAGATGGAATTAAAGAGATTACCATTTAACTGAGAGAACTTGTATACACTAAATATTTAAAATTTTGTTCTTCCCTTAGATAAAACATAATTCACTTCTAGCCGCTAAAACTTAGTTGAAATGAAAGAGATTACCATTTAAACTAAGAGAATAACTATTTAGAACTTGTTCGTCCCTTTGAACAAATATGTTTCATTTTAATAGTTTAAACTTTTAGACAAGATAGTTCAATATGATATATTCAAGAGCGTGAGTTCAAGTCTTGTCGTCATCAATTTATTAGAAATTCGTACATGTTTAATTAGCCTCCAATGAAAAATTGAATCTAATGTATACGACTATGGTGAATGCTAAATTTAAATAAATAGATGCGCTGATTTTACAATAACTAGAACTTTAGACTAATGAGGTTCAATAACAGGATTTAAAGAATATACTTTTTCAATAAAAGTCTCGAATCAGTCAACTTGGTATTCCTCCAAAGAAGTAAAAAAGTACTTTTGTAGTTGTAAAATAAATCTAAATACTCTCTTTCAAATGTTGGAACTACTCCAACCCGAGCATGATAGATTACTTTTTGATTTATAAGAAGCATGTGAGGAATTAGTAGAGAGTTAAAAACCAAATATTTAGGTATCACCTAAATATGTGAAGCACTATTTAAGTTGGTACGGTGTCATATTTTTCGAAGCATAAAAAAAGAGAGCTTTTGAAACATGAATGGTAAATATTGGGCACGTAAAATTTTCTATAAATGGATGATAACGAAAATGTACGACATAAATTTTTTCATAAATGGAGATGAAACTCGAGCTCATTTAAATTTTCATTATAATGGGGCCAAACATGTAATATCTGATGCACAATCTCATAATAAACTTATTTATTTATATTTATATTTATATCTTTAATAACAATTATTTCATGTATAGCTCATTCACAACATAGGGATTTCAATAATTACTGAATTATGCATGACAAGTTCGGTTTGTCAAATTTCCTTTTCAATGTTTTCCCTCAAATTCTGGCTTTAATGAGAATGGAATGATGTAAGCCAGCATATAATAAAAAAGTAGGTATAATTAGAAAGCAACACTCATTTGAATCCAAGATCTTATCCTAAATCTTATATATTATTTATATAAACTAGCTTTGGAAGATAATATCTAGCCTCTTGTATGAAGTTATATTCACAAGAATTCAACTATTCTATGTACAAATCAAAATTTATTATTAGAAGTCGATCTAAAGGTCATCAGTCATGTTTCTTCATCTACCTGTTTTCGTATATTTGAGTGAGGGCGGTGGTGTGTATGTCCCCTATGTATGGCGCCTTTTATATATAGGGCTTGTTTGAGCTTCATTTTTGTAAAAAAACAAAACAAAAAAATAAAATGCAATTTTGAATAGTGCATTGATGAGAAATCTGTGGTTAAAAAATAAGGAATAATTTTGAGTTTGCGTGTAATATTATTTTATTGAAAAATGTGTAGTTGAAACGAGATCGAAACACTATTTAAAGATGCATTTTTTTCCAAGAATTGGGCTCAAACAAGGGCATACTTTCAAGTTCATTTAATAAATTGGTAGCTTGGGCTCCGTATCAAGCTCTTGTTTGGGCTCCATTAAAATCAAATTTTAGGAAAAAAATATATTTTGAAATAGTGATTTCTTTTTAAGAATGTGTGGTTTAAAAATAAAGAAAATTTTTGAATTTACGTATAATACTATTTTATTGGAGAATAAGCGTTTGAAAATATGAGAGAGAAAAATGCAATTTTTTTTTTTAGAATGGAGCTCAAATAAGAATACATATTTTCAACGAATACATTATCCATTATATAAAAATAATGAATATAAAGTGACACATTACTACGACAGAGTAGTACGATCCTCCCAAAAATTTCTTGCATTTGTATCCATTCGATAAAGCTTTTTTTTTATTCAAGATACTCTCAAAAATAAATTTAGTCGAGACAAGGTTAAACTTATAACTTAAATGATTAGAGCGAGCGAGATTTTGTAACAAAGTGTTTGAGATTCTATATACAAAAAGAAATCCGATTTTTATAAAATATTATAAATTGCCTAAATTGATATGTGCTTTTAATCTAATTTATATCCACTAACAATATTAGGGAGCAATAAGTCAAAGAAACTTCATTATTTTGTCAAGCATCGCCGCTCTTGGATTTAAATTAATTAATCAACTTAAAAGCCGCATTACGATAATGGTTTCATTGGGATCTATAAAATACACAAAATTATAAACTTTTACAACATAAAGTTGTTCAAATGTAATATATATTTTGAAATTGAGTCAATTTTAGGGCCGCTTTATGATAATGAAACCAACCAACAAAAGAAAAAAAAATTGATGGTAGTAAAATATAGTTATAATTATTAATTCTTTAGTTGTTCCGCGTTTAAACGTTTCAAAGAAAATTGAGAATTGATAACGCCAACTCCGAGAAAAAAATTCTGCAAATATATAGTGGAAAATAAGTATTATATTTTCTTAGATATGTTTTGTCTTGTCGATGTTTTAAGTACTATCTAATTATCAATTTAATCGGTCTTATACCATATACTAATAATATGATTAGTAATTTTATTTTATGAAAAGACAATAAAGACGAGGATATATTTGATAATTATAGTATTAAACAGTATTATGGTCTAAATGTGTATGAGATTCAAATTTAACTTATGCAACTATTACTCTATGTAGCAACCGAGCAACGAAGGAAAAAAAATAAAATTTAACAGACTCGAAATTTATTGCAAATTTTGGCACAAATGGTCCCTAAAATTTATTTCTTGACATGGACGTCCCTAATCTATGTGCTTTGGTGCGAACTTGATCATTATATATATATATATATATATATAGAAGGCCAATAAGCCCTTAATTTTAATTAGGACAATTGCATCTAGATCTCTAACCTTTGAAAAGAAGTACAAATTGATCGAAATTTCTGTTTAATAATATTTAACTTCGACTACTAAATATATCAATAATCGTATTAATTTAATTTTCCAGAATAGGAAAAAAGTTAAATTATCATCCTGTACGTAATTGCTTTTCTGATGTGAGAAACTTGAATAAAAATTAAGATAAATAAATGAAAAATGTATAATTATATGACGTTTAACCAATTTTATTTGTATTTATATTTAATATGAAAATAATGATAAAAAAAATTAATTTCTGATTTACGTATTCTTTATTTTCCGTATCGAATGATAATTAAACAATAAATTAAAATATAAATAATTCTACATCGGTGGCAAAACATTCTCCATTATTTGCTCTTTAATTATAATGATAATATGTTTAGGTCTTCAAGGGAAATTTGTACTTTTCGTTTTCTATCTTTGCGAAATGTAATAAATCCACTCTCTTCGATATGTTTAATTTTCTATTCAAAATGTTTTCCTCTCTCTACCTCATGCGCCATTATTTCTTGGTTTTTGTTGAATTCTTTTTCCCACCATTTTGGTGGGAAAATGGAATTTCAGTTTTTTTTTTACAATTGGAACAAATTTTATAACCAATTGTAAAAAAAAAAAAAAAAAATCATTTTAATGGACAATTTTTATGTAAAACAAAACCAAACGAACACTAAACTTAAATGAAAAAAAAAAGATTTTCTTGGAAATTTTTTTTTTGTTTTTGTTTTTTTTTTTTACTTTTTGACAATGGAAACAAATTTTATAACCAATTGTGGAAAAAATTATTACTTTCATGGACAATTTTCATGTAAAACAAATCCAAACGAACACAAAAAGATCCAAAATTTTAAAAATTTCCGAGTGAAAAATTATACCAATCAAACACACTTAATTAACAATTCCCTAAAAAACAAATTATAGATAATTATTTTCTCTGAAATTCATTTTCTTTCCAACCTTGCAATCAAACGGACCCTAAGAGTAATAAAAAACTTCAAGTAAAGTCGTATAGCTTTTCAAAATGACACAATAAATTAAAATAATTAAATATATATAAACACACAAAATAAAAAAAGAATTTGGAAAAATTTCACCTCCGCAACCCAACTCACCCACGCCCAATGTCCCCAGTTTTTCCCAAAAACACAACAATCACAAATAAGAATAAAGTTATTTCTACATCTTTTACCACTTGGTTGATAGATGGATGATGTTGCCGTTTTATAATGGTATGATTAAATGTGTGAGATGTGAAATATGGTGCAAGATTGTGTCAGGTTTAAATCTGGTAAGTAAGAGTTTAAAGGGAGGAAGATGCTATGTTGCTTAAAATTCCAAATTTATTTAGCTCTTCCCCCTTCTTTAGTTTACTCTTTTGTTAGGCGCGAAGCTAATTGTTTTGCTCATCGATGTCTTATATCCCCTTAACACGCCCTGGTTTGGGGAGTCCACAAGCTGCATTGTGAAACTTGTAATTCATGATATTTATTTTTTCTTATTAGTTAGATTTGGACATGCATTGTACATTATTCTGAAATATTTTATGAGTGTTGTAAAAGTAATATTTGATACCAATTTGTTAGGGGGATTTGATGAGTTTCAAATGAACTAAAGAAAATAAAATTTAGGATAGAAATTTAAGAGAGAAAAATTGTACTCTCAAATTCAACTTCTATGATTCAATTTTTTGTTGTTGATAAAATATTACAAATGAGCAATATTTTTATACTACATTTGGTATATAGGAATTAATTGCTAATACATAAATTTAAATACCCATAAAAATTCATAAATATATGAATAGAAATAAAATTCATTTATAATAACTCTAGATTTATATAGATCAAAATTTATCAAGTCAATATCCATTGAGTCTAGATTAGTGTGAATATTATTTACTTGAGAATTAATAACACGAAACTCATACATGACATGCTTTTGTAGTATTTATTATATATTAAAAAAAGAAAAGTATGGTATTATTAAAATAATTGAATTGTAGTAGAATTAAAATCATCCAAAAATTATTCTCATTTGATGTAATATTTAATATATTATAGATGTAAAATAAAAACACAATAAGTTTGTTTAAACACCATAAAACTCTAAAAATCATTTTGCTATTTATTTATCTTAAATTTTATTCATAATTTTCACATTACAAAACAATTACATTCACTTAAGACATGATAATTTAACTTCTTTTTTTCATTCTGAAAAAAATTATCGACATGACCAAAATGATATTATTTAATATTCTGCATTAGATATTATTTAGTCCCTGTTCAGCGAATATTAAAATCAAATTTTAATAAATTTTGATAAAAATTGAAGAAATATGTGATTAAATTTTTTTTGATCCTTTGAAATATTTTGTTAAACTAATTGTTGAATTTGATTTAAATTTAAATCTGAATTTCAATCATTACCAAACGGGGCATTAATAAAGCTTCAAGATCCATCTTTTTTCCAAAGGTTAGGGACCATATGAACCAAATTCCTAATTTATCGAGGACAAGAATATCCCCCTTTGCCTTATTTCTATGCATTTCAAGAAAGATATCAGTTGAAAAACTAAAATAAAATGCATGTTACAGATAAACAACTTGTTATAATTTGTTAACTTGGCAACTTTATTGAATGTATCTTATAATTGTGCATCAACAATAATAGCACAACTTAGTCATACTTCTCGGCCTTGTATTTGATTTCTGGGTTGCGAATATCGTCTTGACTTTGAACCAATCGAATCTCCAAACTGCTCGATTGGCAATCATGCCCAGCTTCTGTATAGTCATTTATTGTCCTCGCCAGAAGCGCCTGCAACAAATGAAAACAAACATCTCAAGCCACCATTCGAAAAACCAAGGTCGTAGTAAAAAAATAAACACATCACATAATATTTTACAGTTTTTGTTATTCTTCTGAATCACTTTCATTCGAAAATTCTTAGTGATCCAGCAAGTGAATTTCAGAAGTCTCAGTCATAACATAATTTTATTTTGACTAGTGAAAGAAAATATAAATTCATTATACTTCATGCATCCTCTCTCTCTCCATTCACCGGAGTATATTTTTCCAGTGTGAAATGAGTAAAGAATGAAGCTACAGGTCTCGATCTATAAAACGACAAAGGTTCTTTTTGACCCGCTCATGTTTTAACAAGTTATTTTAAAGATTTTCCCGGAAAATAATATCCCAGTTATTGAATAATGAATCTAAGCTTTGGATAAAGATATTTGGAAATCGCGTGAAAAAGTAATCAGCAAAAGGAATACCTGCAAACTTGATACAGACAGCTCTGCTGCTTTGTCTAGGTTTTCAGGATATTTCTGCATAACATGGAGAAAGAAATCATTCAATAATACAAGAGAAGGTTTGCTCAAGGACTTGATTTAATCTTTGCTAAAAGCATTACATTGCTCCATCCGAGCAACAGTGCAGTTGTAAGATCTCCAGTTCCCTGCCAGCAAGCAAACTCATTTAGTTATACCAGCCATAGAGGATAAAAAGTAGTTGCATGTGGATGACTGGAATTGATTAATACAAAAAAGGCAATTCTAGGATAGAGGAAATTTTTCCAAAATAAAATAAAATTAAATGTAGACAAATATGTGCATATACAAAACAAATCAGTCAATTTAAGTTAACCCAACCATACTTGTGATATTGCACATTTCAAAGATGAGTCAAGGTAGGGGGGCTGAACGGAGGGAGTGAGTTTAAAAAGTAAAGTGCACATCTCCAAATCAGCCACGTGTCAAGGAAGTGAAGCAGAAGGTTCACAAGTGAAATAAATGCATACCGTAAAATAGGCAGGAATTTTGGGAATCAATATCTTGAACTGCAGAGGTTGACCCTATGACAATCAAAGTTGTTCAACAAAAGTGGAAACATGTTACAATCAGAAACGAAACAGTATACAAAGAAGACTTAACAATACCATGCTTGAAATGAACACTAGAGTAAAATATTTATTTCATCATTTCCTTTATTTTTCTTTCTCCTTTTTCAATAATGCATGTGTAATGCGTAAGTTAATATCTATTTCTAAGACTCACTTGTTTTCATACCTTCACTTTCTGATGACTGCCAATCAGAAGAAGATTGCCATCTATGTTTATGCTTGTAATCACAACCTGAAACATGACCCTAAATGCTGTAAACCTTAGAAAGAAAGGGACATGCTCCTGAAGAAGGGACATGATCGCAATAAGAGTAGAAAAAGGCAAATGAATGTCTGAACCAAACCAGTCAAAGTCCACTACAAAGACATAACTCTTATTATACCAGAAACAATATCACAGTGGAGAGCAAATTATCATTGAACAATTCAAATAGTAGTATTTTACTACTTTAGGGTGTCCTTCCATGTGATAATTTGCTAGAAAACACAAAATGAAACAATATGGTCCATCACGTTATAAGAGAAATTTGCATAACTCAGCTTGCACCATCATAAAAAGAAACACATCATAAACAACTTGATTTTGAATGTGATCTTTGTTACAAGTGAATCATGACATTATTCTACGACAGAAATAAATTTTAGCGGGAGAAAGACTTCAAAAACAGATTGAAGAGGAAAACAAATATCAAAAAAAAAAATTGCATCAAGTGAAAAGCTTGGGAACCAATTGAAACTAATTTTACTAAGATTTAAGCACGAGGACAAACCTTTGATGGTCCAGCAGCATGAAGAATGTTGCAAGCTTCCCGACCATCTTGTTCAGATGTGATCCTGGGACATGCAAAACCCATCAGAGAAGCAACATGAGCCAAGGTCATGGCACAAATAAAAACTGCATAGCAAGACAAGCTGCATCATGATGTTGCCAAAATATACAGCCATGTAGTAAGACTTCTCCATCATGATACAAGTACATTTAGCATCTGAATTTGTATAAAATAGAAAGGATAATGCTACTCGGCCAGAGTAAAAAACAGGGTCACAAAAAAAAGTTTGAAATTGCTCACGTGGCATAAAAAATGAAAGAAAAAGGTCATAATGAATAACAGGTGTCAGCTGCCGATTGAAAAGGGAAATACTTTTGGCCAATTCAAACTTAATGGAGCAAATTTTTGGTTTTAGATTTTTGTTATTTTTGTCTCAATTTTCGGGATTATTACGGAATGTCAAACGAAGTCGAAATATTATATTCTTAACATCAATTCAAAGTGCTCACGACCTAATTTCCCCACTCCCTAACGGCGTACGAACCAACGAAGTCAAAAATTAAGACAAAAATAAGAAATTCATTCATATATTTTGGAACGGCCTACTTCGACGAATGGTAACTTTCGCTACGATTGGCCATTTTGCATGCCGTGAAGAATGTGAAAAACTGGATCGTGAGCACTTTGATACGGTATTAAGAATACAATATTTCGACTTCATTTGACATCCCGTAATAATCCTGAAAATTGAGACAAAAATAAGAAAAATCGTTTATATATTTTGGAACGGCCTACTTCGACGAGTGGTAACTTTCACTACGGTTGACCGTTTCGCACGCCATTAGGGATGGAGGAAACTAGGTCGTGAGCACTTTTAAATGATATTAAGCCCCTGCTTGAGCCATTTTAAAATTTTCATTTTCATTCTTCTACTCATTTTAAACTACACATTCTTCAATAAAATAATATTTTCCATCACATCAATAATTTTTCATTCTTTTTCAACAACACAATTTCCATCAATCTACTATTTCAATATACATTCTTTCAAAATAATGTGGTTCAAACACACCCTAAGAATGTAATATTTCGATTTCGTTTAGCATTCCGTAATAATCCCGAAAATTGAGACAAAAATAAGAAAAATCAAAAACCAAAAAGTTGCTCCATTAAGTTTGAACTGGCCAAAAGTATTTCATTTTTCAACCGGCAGCTCACACCTGTTATTCATTATGACCTTTTTCTTTCATTTTTTATGTCACGTCAGCAATTTCAAACTTCTGTTTTTTAACTGTGGCCGAGTAGCATTATCCAAATAGAAAAGAACGAACTACCCATCAAAGATACTGCAACTAGACATAGATGGACCACACAGAAGCAAGGGTGTGGGTCCCAGTCCAACGGCAGTTTAGATATATAAACTTAAAATTATCAATGATTAGTTCTGCTCGACTCTCATGATCCTAACTACACTACAGGCATCTTTTCTTAGCATGCTGCTTCTGCTGTTCTGTTTGACATTAGCAACCAACTTCAACAGGCAGTAAATTTTTTAACAAGATCGAGATAAGAATATCCTCATAGAAACACAAATGTACAAGCATACTCGATCAGCTTCATAACTTGTTAGGTACTATTTAGATTGAAAATGGAATGAATACCTTAACCCAGTTAACTGTTCAGCCTCAAACTGATTAGGAGTTAACATTGAAGCAACAGGGACAACCTATTAGAAGTAGCACTTTAAAGCATTAACCATCAGAAAATTTGATATCTAAAAACTCAATACAACTAAGTCTTATCCTGTTATTATTTAGAGTCAGAGCTCATTCCATGTTAATTGTAAAATTGGAAATAAAGCATTTTCTTGTAAATTGAGATTATATTTTCTTCTTTTCTTTTCCCCTTTCTATTTAGAGGGTGTTTGGTGGAGATTAAAATTAGATTTTTCGTAGATTTTGATATAAGTTTTTGAAATATGTGGTTGAAAAGTTGTGGGACCTATGAAAGTTGTGGTTAATATTGATTGTTTGACTTTGACTAAATTCAGATTTTAATTCGGACCAAACAAAGGCTTAACAAATAATTAAGATTTTGTCAAATATATATTTCAGTATTTCCCATTTCCAAGAAATAATACAAAAATTACTAGACATAAGTTTACTTCCTAAAACCTTGCGATGGAGAATAGTAGTTAATATCCTATAAGAACAAAAATTATGTATACTTTGAACTTGAGTAGTGATATGTTGACAAAATGGTCAAAACATAAAACAGGAAATAAATATCACATGATTTCGATGCTTTTAAAAATGATTGGAACTAGTCACAGCTAGGAATTTGAGCTGTCACATTACTCTATTGCCATTAAGCCATTTGAAGAAAGAATGGTGGAGAAAACAAGGTCCAGCAGTACATCGCCCTCTAAATGCAAGCTAAAACATTGATTAAAATCCACTTCCAAATAAAAGAGTAAGAAATACCTTCTCACGAAATACTGAAACCATTTCTTGAGGGACATAAAGCTTTCCTTCATCGCCCAACACTGGATCACAGACTGAATATACAGCATGTAGTGTTAGAAGACAAAATTTACATCAAGATCCACATTGTGCAATTTAAATACTTTTGACCTCTGTTACTAATGTAAACAGTTAAAGGATCTAATTGTTTATGCATGATCAGGATCAAAGACATGTGCCCCCAACCAAACCGAGAAACAAGAAAACAAAAGACAAAGAAAGAGTATTTACTCGCATGCAGCTTATATTTACTTCTATAAAAAGTAGCAATATAAGAAATTAGGAATACTTAAATCCTGAATGCCATTGTTAATATGAAAGATAATATTTTATCAGCAGCTACTGGTGTACTCACCATATGTAAGTTTGGGGTTGATAGACCTAAGCTTGTCGACGACTTTTAGTACAGTGTTCAAGAAGGAGATAGAACCAATATAACCTATAATAGGCCATTAAGAATTAGAAAGCACAAGACGAAGAGTAAGCCAACAAAGATTTATTGATAAACATATGTATGTAGAAATGTTTGAAAAAAATTATCAAAATAAGATTACCTTTTAAGAAATGGGAACAAACACATCTCAAAATTATAAAATTGAGCATAAACTGAACATCAGGAAAAGAAAACCAAGGTATTGACCATTACTTTTCTGTCAAATATACAAGTCTGTGGACCCAAATTTACAGGAAATATTTGACAGCAATGAAATTGAAGTTGTTTCAACTATATGTACAATCGTGGTTTAGAGTGCTTTCAAGATACCTGTCAGAAGATGAGTATATAATAACAGATCATTGGCCTCAAGACCCTCTATTAAATCCCAAAGTTGGTCTCCGTTCAAAACCTGGCCCTTACAAGATGGGTATCCTGCACAAATCTCAGTTGGAATAAACGACAATATTATCTGTGTTTATATAGTGTAACATGCCAGAACATGTACAGATTCACAGATGACCTCGCACCGTGTTTCAGGCGTCAGACTGTTTGAATGAAGTGGTATAAGCAGCTTGCCTGTGTGGTTCGAGAACTGTACAGAATTGATGGGGTCCACGTCATAGCCAAGTAATTGTAGAGGAAAGACAGCTGATTTGTTGCCAACATATCCCTAATGAGAAAACGAATCGGAACATAAAGCTTACAATTTACAAATAGCATTTGTGAGGTATATCAACAAAGCACTAGAGAATCATTACACAGAAACAAAAAGGAAATCAAAACAAGTTATCATATTAACTGATAAGAATATCACGATTTATCTTTTTCTGTATATAAATGGAATTATTGATCAATGTGATATTCCATACAGTAAAAAAGTTCTTAGTTGATTGTTTACTCTCCCTTAGTAAAATGCGGCAAAAGAAGAAAGGTTTGCAAACGTGCGTGTATTTAAAGAAATGAGTATTAATTCTTCCTAAAACGAAGACGTTCTTAAGAATAACAAATCTCAGAATTGCACCATAATGGCACACAAATATTTCATAAGCATTATAATCATATGACTGAAATAAAGACAAAACTGTCCAAGATATAGGCATGATCAATATCTTTCAACACCATTCATTCCTCGCCCAAACACTCCATATTTTCAAAAATCCTACTACTCCAGACCATCTATGCATCCACACCAACAGAGTACATATCCTTAACCGATAAATACACTTAAACACCAATTATTTCACTTATTCAAGAACCATTTCGTTCTAACTGAATAACAATAACACATAATCAATACAGATAATATTCAAAAAGGGATTACAATATTTGCTTTGAATTAATAAACAAGAAGCACCTGAACAGTGTGAGATTGAATACTGAGAACCCGACCCGTCTCCGATGGCAGTTCTAAAGCAAGAATTGGCGGAGGCGCCATTGCCCACTTCTTTAAACTCCTACTCAATCTAAAAAAAATTCCATTTCAAAAACCCATTACAGAAACACAATAGTTACATTACTTATAAAATACGAAGAAAAAAACAGAAAAATGACCTGAAAATGTAAAAGCTCCGAGGGGTTTTAACCTCAAACAAATCAATGAATGCAGATTTTAACATAAATAATTCGAGCAATCTACTTATGTATGCAGTACGGGCAGTTTTCCACCATTTTTCCTCTTCAACAAGTTGGAATGGGCAGATGGGCAAATTGGGAATTTCTAGCTGCTCGTTCTTCAAGCGAATCTGATTTTATTTAGGTTTTTACGTCAGTGCTTACGGATTTTATCAAAAGTTGAAGAATGGTTTTAAGTAGCTGTTGCTTGTTTGACCCAATTTTTTAAAATTAGTTTTTTCTTTAAAAAAAAAAAAAATTTATTTTTTAAACATGAATTAATAGAATTCATAATTTTTTTATCAAATTTTCAACCTTATATTTCATCAACTCAAAATATAGGGAGTGTTTGATGCACATTATGGAGAAAAAAATGCATTTTATGATGTGATTTGATGAAAAATATGTGGTTAAAAAATAAAGAAAATTTTTAAATTTACATGTAATATTATTTTATTGAAAAATATATGATTGAAAATGAATTTTGAAAGAATGAATTTTTTTAAGAATGTACATCAAACATGCGTAAAAATCAAAATTTTAGCCAAATCAAACGAGGCTAATTGACATTAGGATTTGAAGCCAACAAACAATGCCACAGGTGAAAATAATTGACATTATTATAAAAAGGGTAAATTTTATTGCGACTACAAATATTATTTTATTACACCACGTTATAATTATATCTCAAATAAATTATATTTTTAATAAATACACCATATTAATTTTACATTTATACTCCTAATTAAATAAAAACTTAAAATATTATGGTATTCATTCCTTCTCACTTTTACCTTTCTTCCAATATCCCTTCCCACCTCATCTGCATTCAAACATTGCCCATGGGAAAAAAAAAATAAGAAAAAAGTTTCCACCCACCACCACCAATTAGTCCTGAATCCCCCGTTAGTTCTATATAGAAAAAGTAAAAAACTACACTCACCCCACCAATAAACGCCCATTTATAATTCTAACAAATGAAATACCAACCCCATCCACTGTAAGCACCCCTCCACCACCCTCAACCCATTTCTAATTTTGCCCACACACCTTACCCCACCCCACCCATATCTACAAGAAGTTAATTTTATTAATTACTCACAATCATCAAAATTTACATATATCACAAAATCAATATAAAAAAAAATCCACTCTAATTACCTAAAAAAAAAAAAAAAAACAAGGGTAGTGACGAAAAAAAAAA
>CAIGRP010002935.1:0-23943 GCA_903798385.1 Fraxinus cuspidata
AAACAACTGGCTCACCGCCGCTTGCCCCACCGAATCAGCATTATTAAATGATGGGCCCAAGTAGAATTCATAACGATCAGGGTTGGCTAGCCAAAGGGAGTTTGCATTCACATACGGCCTGACAAGAAGCTGTTGGAAGCTTTCAAAATCAAGAAAGGTATCTGAAGAGCTTTGTGAAGTCTCCATTTGCTGTAAGTTATAAGTTTCTTGAGAGTTTTGGATTGTAAAGTATTTTGCAAGTGAGGAAGCGAGAAGATGAACAGTGATTTATAAGGAGCGCGGCGGTGCAGAACGTAGGTATGATGGGGCGATAAAGTGGCGTGTTTTTTTGGTTTATAGGGGTGGCGTGGTATTACACTTTTTGGGATATAGAAGGTCACAACCAAACCAAGTAATGACTGGGCCCATTCTCCTCTTTTAATTTTAATTTTAAGTATCGCGGAAATTATAAAGATTGAATATGGCATAAAATTAATAAATGGTATTAATTCTGCCATATTGGGGGGTAATTGTTGATGCATAAAAATGAGGCCCAAATTAAATAGCCCAAAAATGGAAGCCCAGGGCCCAAACGAGACCATGTAAAGCCCCAAGACAGTACCCAAGATGGAGTCATATAGCAGGGGCCCATCATCACTCAAGCCAGTAAGACGCCCAAGGTCTAAGCAAGCGTCATCGCCCAAGAATGCAAGACGCCCAAGATCCAAGCAAGTATAGCGCCTTTATTATTATTATTTAAAGCAACGGTTATTGAAACAGTTCATTCCACAATCCAAGGACCTCAATCAGGAACGATTAAACATCAGGAATAATAGCAGCGGTTATTGACAGTTTTTTTGGAAAATCATCCATCATGGAAGAAGTGGGTGGTTACATGACGATAAGCATCAGTTATTGACAAGTCATCTATCATGAAGAAAATGGGTGGTGACTGGGCGATAAGCAGTTTTTCAACAGTTTCTCTAATAGCATTACAAGGAAAAACCATCAAATGAGTATAAAAGGGAAAAGAGAATATAGAAGAAAGAAGATCAAATCCAACTCTCAAACAGAGAACTATATAATTTCGTTCATTATCCTTTCTTATCACCAATTACTTTGTAAGTTCAGTGTGCTTGTGCCACTTGGAGGCATTTCGCATCTTGTAAACTGTGATTTTCACAAATAAAGCACCCATTGTTGGGACTATGTCTGGAGAAGTTGTTGTTCCTTACACAATCATCTGAACTTTCTTCTAATTGTTAGCGAGGCTCGATTTTCCACGCGAAACAGATTTGTTAAATTGTGATCAATTAATTTGATAATTTGTGATCAAAAAATAACTTGTGACCAATTGATTTGATCATTCGTGACCTTAAAACAAGTTGTAACTTATAAAATTTGTGATTTGTGGTCGAGAAATAATACGTGACCTTTTAATTTGATAATTTGTAACCTATAAAACTTGTGATTTGTGATCGAAAAAATAATATACAACTAATTAATTTGATAATTTGTGATTGATAAATAGTCGTGACCTATGTGATTTGTGATTGACATTTTTTAATTGTGATTAGTAAGTACTTGTGACCATAAATTATATAATATTGTAACATTGATTTATTTAATTAATAAAAGATTTTTGATTATCTATTTTTATTAATTAAATATAATTATGACCTGATTTTTGAAACCTTAAAAGATATTTGTTAATTTTGAAATTGTATTTTCTAACTACATTAATTGTGTATTGTTCCCATTATTGTTTTTTTACCATACAACTTGATATGGATCGTCAGTTCCGTGCTCAGGGGTACTCGACCTAGCATAAGGAGTCCTAATCCCAGACTAGCCTTCAACCTACATAATCATCCATAGTTGTAATATCCTCAAATTTAGATACATTGATCTGGAAGTATTATCATTTCATTTTCTCTTAAAATACATAAATGCGGAAAAAGAATTAATTTTTCTTTAACTTAATAAACATTAGTGACTTGTTATTTTAAAATAATTTGGGCTTAATAAAAATACAAGACAATTAAATTGAATGTTAACTTTATTTACAAAACAAATTCAATTAAATGTGATAATATTGAGTATGTGTTACCATAAGTCATTAGCTTAAATCATCTTGTCTCCACCATCTGAAAATGGGAAGGTATAACGTGGAATGAGCTAACGCTCAGTAAACTAACCTCATACATATGATGTATGCTTATGATATGCATATGAATTACTAAAAATAAAAATTTACATATTCACTTTGATTTCGTTTATTTAAAAACCTTAACATTGACATCGTAAGCTCAATTGGTGTATTGCCTAACAAATCAGAATGCAGTGGACAATTATTATTTGGAACTCAATTCATCGTGACGGTAGTAACTCAACGCGGTTAACATTAACATTATCATTAAACATTGAACATTAGTCAGGTGCGTTGGTCCCTCACGCCTCATTTCTCATTCACACATTTCATGACATAAACATACACTTCTTAACAAAACATTCGAGATATATATCTTTAAATACTTTTTTTAACTCATGACATTTGGAGACTTTTTATTCCTTAAAACTACTTGTATACTTATAGGTGCATTGTCATTTATAAAAATGTCAAGAGAAGCATTAATGACATTACATATAATAATCAAATATCATGTTCACATGAGGGCAATTCATATAACATTTTTATATATTTAATCATCCCATTTTCAGATGATGAAGGTAAGATGATTCGAGAGACGACTTGTGGTGGCATAGACTCGGTATTATCGCATTTGAGTATCGACTTGGTTTTGAAAGTGAATTTAACATGAAATTTCATTATCTTATATTTTATTAAAATGTAATATTTGGCATGTTGAAGAAAAAAAATCCAATCACTTTTCCGCATTTATGATTTTAAATAGAAAATTAATGATAATACTTCCAAGTCTAGGGAAACAAACCTGTGTCGCTTAAATCAGTAATCTGATTATTTGATTTTCTTTCCCTTTTTCTTTTTTATTATTATTAAGTCATTTTATTTATATTCAAAGGCCAATGAAATTGAATGCAATGAATTTGCCTATATACGTCGTAATAAAATAAAGGAATACTCGAAAAGAATTTATGTAATTTTCTTGAGAAATAGACTTGGTTAGTGTTGCCGTTGGTGTATTACAAAGGAATAACACGAGTAGAAGCCTAGTAATATTCAATTGAACACACTGTAGAGATACAATATCTGAAGAGCAATATTTCTTTCCTATCTGTAAATTAAGAAACAACACTATAACCAGATTTCGTTTCTTCACTTATTCTTGCGATGATTAATGAATCTTACTACTTGCATTACAAATGTTGTCTCAACAAGTGGGCACACAATATATTCTCCTACCTCATTTTCATTCTCTTCTCTTTTGTTACTTGAAATGTTTCCTTAATTGCTTGCAGTTCCCTGATAACATCTCTACTGTCCATTCTTTCGTCTGGCAGCTCCGAAGAACATACAACTCCTATTCCAAGGACACGCACCAAGAACTCCTCTGTCCTCATTTTGCTAATATCACTTGCTTGATCTGTCATTATTTGTCCATTTCCCTCTGTCATTAGCATATCTGGATCGACAATTTCCATCACTAGATTAGGAAGGGATGTCTTAACATAGTAGTGGAGACTGGAATTTTCGGTGAACATGCTGTTGGTAGGTCTCTTTCCAGTAAAGAGCTCGAGCAGGAGGATCCCGAAGCTATACATATCACCTTGTGTTGACACTCTTCCTCCCATGCCATATTCTGCAATCCATTAAGGTAAACCTTTTTGTTAAGGCCAAAACTATAATAAATTCCTTGTTTGTGGGATAACAGTAGAATATTACTTGGATATAAAGCTTAATAATGTTACAAACTAAACAATTCTTTCCCAGGAAAAATGAAATGAAATGTTAAGAATAAATAGATGTACCTGGAGCAATATAGCCAATTGTTCCTCCAAATCCAGTTGATCTGCCATTAGATGTACTCTCGGGGGGTGAAAGAAACTTGGCTAATCCAAAATCACTTAGGTGAGCACAAAGATCATCATCAAGAAGAATGTTGCTGGGCTTGAGATCACAGTGGATTATCGGTGTTTTACCATGATGGTGCAGGTAGTCCAAAGCCAAGGCAACATCAATTGCAATATTAAGCCTTAAGTGTAGGTTCAACTTCTTTAAGTCATCATGTTCAAGTGAAATTCGATGTAACCATGTCTCCAAACTTCCCTTTGGCATGAACTCATAAACCAAAGCTTTGAAATCATTGCCTTCTAAATCTATGCTTGAGCAAGTAGTGATGATCTTGACAAGATTCCTATGGCGAAGGTTCCTTATAGCCTCGCATTCTGACAAGAAACTCTTGGTGGCACCCCTTTCCTGGAGCTTCAACACCTTAACAGCAACATTTTGCTCTCCTGGGCTGAGAACCCCTTTATAAACACAGCCATATCTTCCCTCACCTATCATGTTTTCCACAGAGAAACCACTGGTAGATTGAAAAATTTCTCTGTAAGAAATTCTTGGATATGGATTTTCATCTGTAGTGTTTGAATGCAATAGATGGTTGGAGCTTTTGACTGGAAGTTTTGCATAAATGCATGCTATAAGTAATATGATAAACAGAGGAACAGTGATTGCTAGAATTATCACCACTCGAACAGAATGCTGCCCCTGTTTCTTGGGCACACCAGGACATACCGATAAATTTAAGGACTTAATCCCTCCACACAGTTTATGATTTCCAAAGACTGAAAAATTTCCAAGATTGTTAAATACTCCTCCGGTGGGAACTTCGCCTTCAAGCATATTGAAAGAAAGATTTAGATTCTCCATCAAACTTAGGTTTCTTAAAGAAGCAGGTATTATCCCAGATAAATTGTTGCGAGATAGATCAATGATATAAGTGCTTTTCAAATTTCCTAAGGATGAAGGAATAGTTCCCACAAAACTGTTACCTTCCATATTTAGTTCTTCCAACATGAGACAATCGCCAAGAGAGTCCGGGATTCCACCTGAGAATTTATTTTCTCCAATAACTAGTGTTACGAGACTTTTCATGTTGCCCATTTCTGATGGTAATGATCCAGTTAACTGGTTGTCAGCTAAGATGAGGCCAATTGTAAGGGAAGAAAGAATTACTTCTCTGGGTAAAAATCCGGTTAGTTGATTCTTTGCCAGATGAAGTCCTTGCAAGTTGCTGCAGTTTCCCAGGGAAACAGGTATGCTGCCACCCAACAAATTGTCTTCTAGTATCAGGATTTGTAAATTAGTAATGTTTCCAAAGGAGGGTGGTATTTTACCAGAGAATTTATTTTGGTAAAGATGGACCTCTTGCAAGTTTGTGAGTTGTCCAATGGAATTAGGAAGATTGCTGGTGAGACTGTTCATACTTAAATCGAGGAAGACTAAGTTTAGATAGTTATCTATCCCTTCCGGCAAGCCCCCAGAGATGTAGTTGTCATTCAACCATAAATATTCAAGTGTGGTCGAAAGATTGACAACGGAATTGGGTAAAACACCAGCAATTCGAGTGGAGGACAAACTCAGTACTTGTAGACTGGTGCAATTAGCTAAGGAGGTGATAAAACTAATGTCAGTTCCAAGTGAATTTTGGCCAAGATGCAAAATCTGGAGTTCTTGAAGGCTTCCCAAACTTCTTGGTATCGGCCCTGTAAGGGAATTATTTCCAATGCTGAGTTTTGTTAGCCGTGAAGCATTGGCAAATGAAATTTGGGATTTTTTGCATGTGGGTATTGGAAATATTTACACAGATTTTACACGAACTAAATAGAAATTTATTTTTAAAGAACACAAATTATCATATTATTTTTAAGATAATATTCGTACCTACTATCAGAAGTTTGCAAATAGGTTTTCAGCGAACTCGTATTGAGATAATATAGAGCTCAAATTTTCAAATAATTTATGTTTGCACAGTGCACTACAATTCTGAAGACCTATGTTCTCTTTACCATTTTTAAGTATAATTTAAGTTGCTAGACTAAACATTGAGGGTATGTTATCTTTACCATTTTCAAGTCGTTTTCTGTTTTCGATTTTTCAAAACAGTGAAAACGCGTTCTCTTTCCCATTTTTGAAAACAAGTTAAAATTTTATAAAGAAAATCCAAAACGACAAATTTTTCGTTTTGGGTGTTTTCAATTATAATCAAGTCAAAACTTTCAAAATGCATTTTAGGAGTTTTCAAAATAATTTTTCAAAATGTCAAAGAAAACACATTTTCAACAATCTCAAAATGGACACTCAAAACACAAAACTCAAATACAAAGAGAACAGCCCCTAAATTTTTTGTTCGAAGGGTTCCAATAGTTCTAACATTATATCTGAATATTATATATAAATAGATTGTTTTGCCATATTTAAATTATAGATTAGCATTAGTTAATATTGCAATTGATTGTTATCAATATTTAGTTGTGATTTTGGTTCTAAATAATGAGATAACCTCTCACATTGAGGGATATCGAAACTTAATGAAAATCATTGAATATATTTGGCAGTCGGATCTTCAACCTTAAAAATATTGAGCGTCTAACAATGAAAACTCTTTTTCTTGTGTAATAACCCTTCTATTAGTTGTGGGTCATCAGTTTTATAATCATTATTGATAGCCAATGACACAATTTTATGTTTGATGGACGTAAAAAATTAACAAAGGGAAGGTAAATGATTACACAGGAGAATTTAAAGAAATCTTGATTTAAAGATATTTTCTCAAAATATGTAGGGTCTTGAACTATGTGTCTATTAAGTCGTCGGATGAAAAAAGCCATTTCAAATTCGACAATGAAGTAATTGGAGATAAATAACTTTGACGCATCATTATCACCGACATCATTATTGTCGTTGACTAATAGGAATGCCAATTTAATGATGATTTTTATAAATTTGGAAGATATTTCGTAATATTGGAGAATATATTGTAGATGATTTGGTTGACCCCAATTGAAATATTTTCATGATTTGGTTGACCCCAATTGAGATATTTTCATGATTTATTGATCATCTATCCTTGATTGCCTCATCCTCAACAAGGCAACATTGTTGTGATGTGAATATAAATGTGTCATTGTAAACTTCAACAATAAGTGAATACAATACGTCTCGTCCAGATTCTGCAGATCCAAAATATGAAGGGTGGATTCAAATGATTAGCTCGTTCGATCTTGGATTTAAATTCAATTGAGGTACATATTGCTGAAATCTTCACCTTTTTAGACTACGCGGAAGAGATGTGCAATTATATCGAAGAGCATTATTAAATTTAAAATAATGCTACTAGTCTTTTTGAGTTGAAGCGTGAAATTGCTACTGTTGAGAAGGGGAAAATACGTTCATTGAACACCTTGATCATCTTAAGAAAATATAGGACGAATTGAGCATGTATCGTCCACATACTACCGATGCAAAGATCTTTTTAAAGAGGGCTGGAGAAGATAAAATCTTTTATTTGTCGAGTAGCTTGAAGGTAGAGTATGAGAATCTTCGGAGTCATATATGAGTTCTATCCTTTCAATCTTTTCAACTGTGTGTGCAACTGTGCAGTTAGAAGAAATTCGAAAAATGATTATGAATTTAGAATTAAAGCATATATCTGAGTGGACTGCTCTTGTTGTAAAAAGAGATGAAAAGAGGAAAATTTTAACAGCGAAACTACTCAGCATTAGAACAAGGAAAAATGCGAAGCTCCAAAATGTGATCACTATCACAAGCTAGGACACTTTAAGGACCATTTTTGGGAGTTTCATCATCATCGTAAGCCATCCACTATGAAAGGAAGAAACATGGAGGTTGATACTGTTGTTGACACTGCCATCTCAATGAATCAATTGGCCTATATCCTTCAACAATTCGGTCATCCTAGTCCAAAAAGGAAAAAAAAATCAAAATTTTCTTCCAGTACTCATGCCTTCAGTAACATCAAAGCCTGTTTATCTTCATGTACATCTAAATATTTGGATACTTGGATTGTTGATTCGGGTGCCACTGATGGTAAATGATGGAATATCTTTGAGTGATTTTTCAAAAAATCATTTAAACATGTTGTTTTAGTTGCTAATGGCACCTCAGTTCTTGTCTATGGATCTGGAAAATTAATTTTTTTTTTCTAGTTTTCCTAGCTCAAATTCACTTGTGAATCCTTCATTTCCAACTCGATTTCTTTTTGTCAAAAAAGCAACCAAATCTTTGAATTGTAATATTATTTTTTCTCCTTATGTGTTGTGTTTCTGGATAGGACTTCAGGGAAGAAGATTGGTGAAGGTGTTTACTCACATGGGCTTTATTTCTTCAAACCATTCAATACCACTTTTTTTAATAGTGCTATGCCAGAAAATCATATATGCTTTATTTCTTCAAACCATTCAATACCATTTTTTTTAATAGTGCTATGCCAGAAAATCATATATGCTTTATTTCTTCAAACCATTCAATACCACTTTTTTTAATAGTGCTATGCCGGAAAATCATATTGTTCATAAAAAATTTGGATAGCCTTCTAATCGTGTTTTATCTTTTTTGTTTCCATCGATGTCGTTTGGGAAGGATATTTGCAATACTTAGTTTTTCAAGCAAGTTCATCTACTGTTTAATAATTCTACATTAACGTCTATTAAATATTTTGAGTTAATCCATTCTAATTTAGGGTCTATGTCGCATGCATCCAATTGATCCTATGTGAGCTTATCAAATCAACTATTAAATATTTTCACTTCGGTCCTCGAACTTTGGATTTCCTCCGTTTTATCCACTTTTTGCTACTTTCTTCCAATTCACACAAACTGCCTCGAACTTAACCTAACAAACAAAATTAACACAAAATTAATCTTTTATTCATCCAAATCAACAACAAAAACATTAGTTTAATAACCAAGATAAGTGCACAAAATACACTTATCATTGGATAAATGTAGAATTTTGTGCTAGGTATTACTGTGGGTTTTCTATTCAGTGTTCAAATTCTTGAATGTAATTGCTTCTCAGTCTTTATTTTTAGTTTTAATTTTCTTAATCATTGTATTTACATTCAGAGATACTTTCCATGTTCTTTGATTTGCTCGTCCATTTTTTGCTCATTTCTTCCAATTTACACAATTTGCCTCGAAATTTACCTAACAAACAAATTAATCTATTATTCATCCAAATCAACAACAAATACATTAGTTTAATAACCTAGATAAGTGTAAAAAATACACTTATCACTGGATAAATGTAGAATTTTGTCCTGGGTATTACTATGGGTTTTCCGTTCAGTGTTCAAAAATGTTCTTGCTTTTCAGTCTTTATTTTTAGTTTTAATTTTCTTAATCATTTTATTTGCATTCATAGATGCTTTACATGTTCTTTATTTTTGTTGTCAAATGTAGTAGCAAGAAATATCATGCCAAGGTTGTTCATATTGATCATAATCTACTAGGCACAAACAAAGGCCAATGAAATTGGATCCATTCAGTTTCTAATGCGAATTTGTTGGGATGTCCGATACACAATACACGTTGAAGATTAGATTTTCAGTGGACTCAGTAATGACTTGTGAAAGTACTAAATCCTAATTAATTAAATAATATGTCTCAATTACTCGTTTCTGACATAATACACGAGTCAGACAAAACTTCATACATACAATTTTACGTACTATTCTGACTGGGACAAACATATGTGTGCTCTACAGGATATAATCTATTGCGAAAGTAAATAAAAATGAACATGAGATATAACGTGGTAAACCCCTAAGAGAAACATTCACTGGCCCCATGCCCAGGTAAAATAATCCATTATCAAAGAATCATAAATACAATAGTTTCGAATTAGTAATGTCGCAAGCAAATAAAATTTTTTTTATTCCTTTTGACTTGTCGAAGAAGTGGAATTAAATCCTCTGATCTTAACTTTATCGTTACATCACTATTGTATTCGGCCACAACTATTACTTATATTAAGATTCACCAATCTTAACTTATGCCAAGTAACTTGATCTTTAAGTATGATTATATCATTCATGCACATGTGTGTTCTTTTCAATTATAGTTGAAGAACACGGTTCTTGATTTGAGAAACTTCACTGGAGCATTAGCCAAGCAGAACTCACAAATGATGGTCAAAAGGCACGGAACTTGCTGTTGCAGATTTGGCATGGATAGAATTTCTCAAATTATTAGTTCATCACTTAATGATTTTATTTGCTTATGCAAAGACTACCACATGGCTCGAACATCTGTTACCTAAAATACCGAAGTTATACACGATAAGAATCAAGTAGCATATGGGTGATATAATCAATAATTAAATTTAAGGAAATTTTTTATTAGTTAAAATAATATTTCCTTCTTTTAATTATTTAACCAATCGATTCTATCCAAGATGGTAAGTATATATTTCTACATACGCTGTTGCATGGGAAGTGAAGATTAAATCTCATGGATACCTTAAAATACGTAACCAAGAAATCTGTTTACTTGTAGCACGTAGTTAGTTCTGACTGATTAGCTTACCTATTTGTACTTTGTTCGCTATAAAGTGTAAACCGCAAATATACGAGTCGCCTTCAAGTAATAAAGTTGACTTTTTGAATCCGAGTTATCGATCCCTAGAGAAATATTTACTTTCAATTACACAACTTTAATTAATTTAATTTTAACAATAAAAACAAACAAATAATAAAACTAGATTTTAGCAAATAAAGAAAAATAATCTAAAACTCTACAAAATAAGAAAATATAACACTTGAGAATTTTGGAGGAAAATGTAATTGGAATTCATAGTTTCGTTTAACCGTCGCCTAATCAATTTCTCCACAAACCAATTAATAAATTACTTATTTACGATGTTAGACCTAATTTTTCAATTTTAGTTAATTACCTCTCTCGAGTGAAATTAACCTCAATCCATTGGTTAATCCTACTATATCTCTATGTCGATTAAAATCAAACAATAGCATTAAATCTTTGTAAAAGTAACTCAATGGGTCGCCTAGGGTTAGGGTATATCTCAACCCCTACACAAACCTATGTTTTCTATTATTTGGTCTAAAATACACAATCTTTTTTCGAATGATGTACAAATCAATAAACATAGTCATTAATTGGCCATATAAATGAAAATGAAAGAAATACAATAATAGATACACATGAGAATAAGCATTTTAATATCAAAAAGCAAATATTAAAATTAATCAAGGTTAGGTTAAATTTCAACCATAAATCCCAACAAAAATAATTTAGCCTATTTTATATATGTGATAACAAATGAAAATATTCATACAATATATCACAAATAGAAGAAAATAATGAAGAAACAACAAGATTATAGATAAAACCTTTGTTTGGCTAGATTTGTGAAGATAATAGATAGCTCTTGATTTCCTCAAAATTTCTCCAACTTGTTAATTGATTTTCCTTTGTGCGCTCTATGACTGGCTCCAAAATACCAAGAAAAATGGGAAGAAAAAGAAAGAAGAGAGAAAAAGAAGTGAAAAATGAAAAACAAAATGAAAAGGAAAAGAAGAAGAAGAAGAAGCAAAACTCCCAATAGCAAAAGCCCGTTTAAAGTTTTAAGATTCTTTTCCAAAAAATTGCAGCCTAAGTCTCTGAAGTTTGAACAGCTAACAAAACACCCCCGAACTTGTAAAATGGCTCCTAGGCGCTGCTACAATGGCGCCTAGGCACCAATTCTCTGCCAAAAAAATGAATTTGCTCTACTTTTGCAGCCAAGTCCCTGGATAATTGCACATCAGTTCCTCAACTTTTATATTATACTATTTGGTCCTCATATTCTAGCTTTTCTTTCATTTACGCTCTTCATAAATTTCATCCAAGGTCCTTCAACTTTTTGAACTTGTTCATTTTGGTCCCACATTCACAATTTTATACACATTTGGTCATTTTCTCCTCCTTTTTGCTTTGTTCTATTTCTTTGGCTTATTTTTACCTACAAACCAATAATTACATAATTGTGAGTATAAATTCGCTCATTTTTATCAATAATAATTATATCTAAGTATTAAATAAGTGTGCAGAAACACACTTATCAAATACCCCAAAACTTAAGCTCTTGATCGTCTCGAGTAAGATTATCTACTAACAGAATCAAGTAATACATGATAAAGATTAACAACATTAGATAGCTTGCCATAATAATTAAAGAGTGTAAAATTGTATAATCAATTCACAAATATGCTCCAAATAATGGTAGCAAAAATAATTTAGACTTATCTAATGTTTGATCGATGCGTGTGTGCATAGCCACTTTCAACCATTATCTACGTTATGAAAAATATATCNAATTCACAAATATGCTCCAAATAATGGTAGCAAAAATAATTTAGACTTATCTAATGTTTGATCGATGCGTGTGTGCATAGCCACTTTCAACCATTATCTACGTTATGAAAAATATATCAAGACGGAATTTTTTTCAAATAGGCTCCGACTCAACCTTTTGTGGTTAAATATTTCCTTTCCCGTTTGTGAGATTTACACTCCTCAAATAGCTATTCATTTTGTTTCCCCGAGTGTAAATCTAACGATTGTTCTCAATTCATTCATTTATTTTTTTTCGCTCTAGTTTAGTTGGGTCTAACAGAGTGCTTCGACGTTTAAGCTTATACTAAGTAATTCAAACATACTAATTATCTAACCAAACATCAAAACAATTGCACAATTTTATTTTATTTTCAAAATTTTCAATAAAAGCTCATGATTGACCTCACTTCCTTAAGCTTTCGTATTGACCCTTGTAGCTAGTTTTAAGTCAATAACTCCCTAGTTGTTTAGACCAAAGGGTCGATTTTGATATACCCCAACATGCTTAATAACTCGAGTCAAAAAGACTACGAATGAGGCCTAAGACTCAACAAGTGCAAAATCATTCTTTTAAGCACAACAAAACTAATGGGGCTTAGATATCTAGCTTTTTGTCATTACCTAGCTTATACTTGACAAAAAATATCCACAATTTTTTTTTAACATGTATGGAATCAACACACTTCTAGATAGTATCCTTCACCGGCTCGATCATCCTCAAACTTATATCTCAATATGGTAAAGTAAAATAAAAGTGAATATACGATTGATAGAAATTTATCCACAACTCACAATCTAGTGCTAGCAATTTAAAAAATATATATCCATCAATCAAAAAAAATTCATAGCTAGATGACAATTAATTGTGACTATTGTGCTCAAAGTAACTTGGGATCTCACATGGACAAACAATTTTTGAAAACTCTAGGCACAAATAACATGTTTGGTCATAGCTCAAGAATCAACAACAATTTTAAATATCAAAATATCCAAAGCCGGTAAGACTATCTAACATATTAACACAAAATCATAACAATTAAAGCACAGTCATCCCCAAACTTAAATCACACATTATCTTCAATGTGTAAAAGAACAAGATAAAACAAAAGAGACGGTAACGAAACTCCTCCAATCAGACATTTGGTGAAGAGGTACCAATACTCTACTTGGACTTGTGATGCTTTTAATACACTTGGGCAAGTGACCTTGTTGTACACCAATCTACCCCCAAACTTGCGAGGAATCATGGATATGTGAGACTTCAAAAACTACCTACAAAAAATGATAACTAATCAAATAAAAACATGAAAATGCATGAAAGTAAATAAAAGAATAAAAGTTAGAAAATTGGGCTGCCTCCCAGTAAGCGCTTTTTTATAGTATTTAGAAGGCTTTGGATTCCTTGCTGATTTTTCTTTGTTTGGATTTGTTCCACTCTTCATTGGATCTCTAAAAACTCAACATTGCCCATTTCCATATAACAGGAATTGCCTATTTTATCCAATTCAAATTCCACTATGAAGATTTCTACTTCCTCATCGGGCTTAATCACAAAATTCATAGCTTGGCAATCAACTAAGTCCGAAGGATGTAAGTTGATTTTCTCTTCTTTGATTGTCGCATCGTCATATAGCTTATATGTGATTAATTTGTCTCTCTTCAAGTTATTCTTCAATAGTTGACTTATCTTCAGATTGAATGATCGATCCCCCATCGAACTCCAGGGGCAATGGCAAGTCTTTCATATTAACTATGTCAAGTGGATTATACCCCCCATTTTTTATATCCATCTCAGTATTCGTAATCTCCCACAAGCATGTCATCTACATCCAACTTGATAAATTCATGGTAATACATTGTAAGTACCTTCTCGTTCAAAATGGAGGACCATCTCTCGAAAATTTGATGTTCTCATCCCAATCGTCAGGTACACAATCTCTCGCGAGTATTTAACTATCATCGAAATTGTCCGGTGCTTGTTTTCTACATTTCAAATATTGCATAAACCAAAGAAGTTTCAACATTGAGGTATCGGTACACGAATATAAGCATGTTCATACACAATGCATTGCTTGACAAATTTCACATCTTGGACCTCCAATCATACTTCCATAGCCAATGTAGAGATTAAACATTACAAACATTTTGTTACTTTACCAAGATTGGAATAATGCAACTATAACTGAAAAGTACAATGAGAGAATACCCATACATGATAGATTGAAAAAATGGGAGTTAGCTAAATATACAAAAATAAACAAGTAAATAAAAAAATTTGTTAAAACTAAAATTAATTGAAGTGGTAATCAAAGTAAAATATTCCCCGAATATGGAGCCAAAAATTTGTCGCTATAAAAGTGCAAACCGTAAGTGCACAGGTCACATTCAATTAATAAAGTGGACTTTTTGAGTCCGAGTTGTCGATCCCTCGAGGAATGTTTACTTTTGATTACGCAACTTTAATCAATTTAATTTTAACAATAAACAAACACACAATAAGATTAGATTTTAGAAAATAAGGTAAAATAAACTAAAACTCTACAAAATAAGAAAATATAAACACTTGAAAATTTTGGAGGAAAATGTGGTTGTAATTCATGGTTTCGTTTAACCGTCGCCTAATTAATTTATCCACAAGTCAATTAATAAATTACTTATTTACAATGTTAAACCCGATTTTCCAATTTAGTTAATTATATCTCTCGAGTGAAATTAACCATAATCGATTAGTTTAACCTACTATATATCTATGTCGATTAAAACCAAACAATCACATTAATTTTTTGTGAAAATAGCTAAATGGGTCACCTGGCGTTAGAGGTATATCTCAATCCCCTACACAAACCTAGGATTTCTACTATTTAATCTAAAATACACAATCTTCTCTCGAACGATATACAAATCACTAAACATAATCATTAATTGGTCATATAAATGAAAATGAAAGAAATACAATGATAAATACACATGAAAACAAGTATTTTAATATCAAAAGGCAAATATTAATATTAATCGAGGCTAGGTTAAATTTCAACCATAAATTCTAGCACAAATAATTTAGCTCATTTTATATATGTGATAGCAAAGGAGAATATTAATACAATATCTCACAAATAGAAGAAAATAATGGAGAAACAACAAGATATAGATAAAATCCTTGTTTGGCTAGATTTGTGAGGATAATGGCTAGCACTTGATTTTCCCAAAATTTCTCCAAATCCTTAATTGATTCTCCTTTGTGTGCTCTATGATTTACTCCAAAATACCAATAAAAATGGGAAGAAAAAGAAAGAAGAAAGAAAAAGAAATGAAAAATGAAAAAATTAAACTTAAAAGGAAAAGAAGAAGCAGAACTCCCAGCAACAGAAGCCTGTTTAGGGTTTTAAGATTCTTTTCCAAAAATTATGGCCAAAGCCCCTGAAGTTTAAAAAGCTAACAAAACAGCCCCCGAGCTTGTGAAATTGCGCCTAGGTGCTGCACAGTGGTATCTATGCGCCAATTCTCTGCCACAAAAAATGAATTTGGTTTAATTTTGAAGCCAAGTCCCCTAGATAATTTTACATCTGGTCCCTCAACTTTTGTCTTGTACAATTTGGTCCTCATATTTTGAATTTTCTTTCATTTACGCCCTCCATAAATTGCATTTGCATCCAAGGTTGTTCAAATTTTTGGACTTGTTTATTTGGTCCCCACATTCACAATTTTGCACAACTTTGATCATTTTCTCCTTTTTGTTTTGTTATATTTCTTTGGATGATTTTTACTTACAAAAGCAATAATTACATAATTGTGAGTAGAAATTCGTTCATTTTTATCACAATAAGTATATTTAAGTATTAAATAATTGTGCAGAAATACACTTATCAAACTTAATTAGTTGAAGACGTTTTTAACACATGTTTTGACATACAAAAATCATTTTAATTTAAGCAAGCCAATAAATAAATAATAAGTAGAAGTATAAAATATATTTTACTTACAATCTCTCACTTTGGCTTAACTTAATGTCTAAAACATCTTTTGGATTTTTAATATCACTTTTGTGAGTGTGTGTAGATTGTTTTCAAAATACATTACATGAACTACTCCCCCTCAAATAGTTTCATTAAACGACATACCACTCCCCCTTACTACACAACACCCATTGACTTTATAAAACTAACCAATATAACACATAGTATGTAGGTTAAGGAAGAACTAAGCAAATATGTGGCAATAATATGAAGTAATACACCTGCTAATTGAAGTTATCCTACATACTACAAAAATTGTTCAAAAAAAAAAAACTACTACTACTCTTTTTTCGAAAATAAGAAACCCCACTATAAAGGTGGGGAAGTAAATATACCATCCAACAGTAAGTATAGCAATTACACAGTCATCCAACGAACATATATGCCAAATATTTATATCAAGTTATACAACCCATCAAATAGTTAGATCAAATAGGTCAGAAGTTAGAAAGACAGAACCAGTCATCACTGTTTCTTAGCTCGCTTAGCCCCAGATATTTTGCCATCACCACCACGCATGCGGGATGGAACAGGGTCTGCAATCTAAGTATCTCCAAGGTGACATAGGGGAGGCAAGTTAGAGCCATGCGCTTCTGGTGCTTTCTGAGTAGGATTGGAAGCTGCATGTGGCTAAATACGAACCTATGCAGGCTCGTCAGATCCATGATAAGGACAATCGGCGACAAAATCCGAAAATCCTGGAGTGCTTCTGACCCAGGCCGTCTTGATCCATGTATCACCAAGATAGGCTAAGGAATTCACTAACATGTGCACAAGTATAAGATCATCAGAAAAATTTTGGGTTCTAAGAAGGATTTCCCCAACCTGATTCTTCACCATCCTGAGTTGATTCTCCAACACTTCTAGTCTTTCAGAATTGTCATAGGAAGGTGTATTCCTGGACACCCTTGGTGCAGGAGTTGGGGTGATATCCTTGCTACCAAACTCAGTCACGCCAAGAATTGGAATTGGTGTAGAAAATCGATCAGATGGCAAGGCACGAATTCCCATATAAGATAAAAAAGTTTATACTGTTTGGCTCTTCTAAGCCCCTCATAGATAATCCTATAAAAAATCAACTTGATCGAGTCTAATGGTACTTCGGTTCCTAATTTAAACAACAAGACAACCCTATCATGTAAGAGATCAAAACGATGTGTGAGAGGATCCAAATTGTGAAGTAGGATCTCAGAAAGAATTCTATATTTTTAGGTTAATCTGGAGGCTGGTAAGTTATCAACTCAGGCAAGTTCTTTCCTGTTAATTCTCTTGCAACAGCATCTGTTATTAGCTCGTCATCATTCTCCTCAAGGACTTCGTCAATCCCCAGCCAGTCTCTCAGGACTAATGGATTAAACGTCACCAACCTTCCTCTAATGTACGTCCTTTATCGAAATGGATTTTCTGTTTGAGCAATATTATTTGGTATGTTCGAGTAGAACTCTTTTACAATAGTTTGATTAAACTTTCCATCAAACGTCGGCATCTTCTTCAATTTATGAAAGCCAACGACTTCATCTAACCATACAAACATGAACTTCTCCAAATTTACCTTGAATTTCTCAATAAAAGTTCGATGGGCTTTAAAGGATACATACAGTGTTTCATTATCCTCTAGGAGAAAGTAGTAGTTAAAGGTTAACAGAGTGCCTGCCTCGCGAAAAGGTGTCAAACCTGAACAGTTTAGGCTCAGACGTAGGCATTTCCAAAATTTGTAGGCACCACCACATGGGGTGTGAGGTGCAGACTTACTAGCAGGATCGTGTGTAGTGGAAGCTTTCCCAACCTTTTGTTTTCCATTTTCCTCCCTGATAGCCTTGCATTTGGGTAGTGGTGTTGGCTTAGAGGAAGTTTCAAAACCTTTAGCAGAGGTGAATTAGTTTGTACATTCTCAGGCTCAGGTACTGTGTTCTTAGCCAATTTTTCAAAACATACTTCATCATTGTCAAACCTTTGATAGCGGTTTGTCTCATCATCAGTGTTTTTAACATCATCTGCACTATTATCAACTTAACTTTCCTCAGAATATTCAGAGTGTGGGTTGGCTCGGGTATGACACGGGCTGGCTTTGACGACGTATTCAGCAAGGAGTGACCGACTGTGTACTTTCTTCAGTACTGTCTGACCTAAAGGCCTCTTTCTGTGTGGCAGGTACAATTGCCATCTCCTTATCTTAATCCACTGGATAGGTTTAGTGGGAACCGATTCGAGAACAGCAGTTTGTCTCTGATGCCCACTTCGACGTTTAGGTGTAGATGCTGCAGCAGATGGTGAACCCTTGCCGGATCTTCCTATATTGCCTTTAGTTCGGCCATCAATTTTTATAAAAGATACTTAACACTACAAAAATCAAGTGTAGATGTGAGTGATATGGGCGAGAATGGAGAAATTAGATAAAGTGTGCCCTAATTTACATTCAATAGAAGGGAAACCTTTGATCCCCCAAATTTCCAACAAAGAATCTAATCAAGGCAATTCAATTTTAAGAATCCCCAACGAATTGATCTCCCCAAATTTTAAGGCACATCAATCTTTCTATATTCCATTAAAGATGATTTTCAAAATTTAGTAATCATAAAAAATTTCTATTCAAGTATCTTCGATTTAACAACTAGGTTAGACTTCTGATTGAGAAGTTGCGAAAGAGCTTATGCACACCAATCATGCACAAATAGTGAAATGTGTCAAGAATCACTCAATCAAAGAATTGTTAAGTCAATTCATTCATAATTAGCTCAAAGTCACCAGGATAATCAAGAACCAACCAAACCAACCAATCGGATGTTTTCTCGTAATTAATCCAATTAATTTAACACATTAAAATGAAAGCATGTGATAAGACACTTTAGAACTGATTAATTATTAACCATGTCCTAACCAGATGTAAGACTTCACTGACTTCACTGACTTTGTGCAATAGTATGATTAAAACCAACTATCAAATAAAATTGTCTCTGTAATAAAAATATGTGCGCGCCACACTAGAGCATCTATATAAATTTTGTATTTGTTTTGCATGCTCGTCTGATGACTATTTCCATAATCTTTTCAACTCACACTATTTTCAATTCATGGGGTTCACTTTTACACAGCCATAGTGGTAGCTTTTCTCTCATGATATATCTTCATTATCAAGGACGACTTCACACATCTATGGTGGTGGCCCTCTCTTCCAATGAATTTATCTGTTTACACAGCATCCTATCACAGTACCGAGAGACATAGATACTTTCCATATGTCTATACTAAGACACATACCACCTTCAGATGCCTACCCAATCAGTAAATTATCACAACAATGTCGTCACAGTGTCCTAACAGTGTACTTATTTGACAGTGATTTACCATAAGTTAACATGAGCACACCACACTAATTAGAGATTTCAATTTTATCCCAATAACCACAAACCAATCAGAATTTCACATCTTATGACATGTGCAAGTAAAGCCCCATATTTTTATTTTTTATTTTTTTTGTTTTCCATATAAATGTAATATACGTACTTACTAAGTGAACATACAAAAATAAGCAAAAATAAATGTACAGTAAACACATTTTTAGTGCAACGTGCATATGCTAATGGCTTTTCGCCAAGTTTCAAATCTAACAGTATCTAAAGTCTTAGTGAGTAGATCAATCAGTTGTCCTTCAGTATGTATGTGTTCTAGGACAATAATCTTTCTTTCAACTAAGTCTATGATGAAATGATGACGTATTTCAATGTGCTTAGTTTTAGAATGTTGGACATGTTTCTTAGAGATGTTTATAGCACTTGTAATATCAAAAACATTGTAAGAGAATTGTTCAATATTGTATTTATCGAGCATCTACTTCATTCAGAGTAGTTGTGTACATCAACTACCTGCAGCGATGTACTCAGCTTTTGCAGTAAACAATGAAATAGATTTTTTTCTTGCTTAGCCCGAAGATAAGATTGTTACCCATGTAAAAACATCCTCCTGATGTGCTTTTCTTGTCATCCATGATTCTTGCCCAATCAGTGCCTGTGTATCCTACAAGATGAGAGTTATAGTCCTTAGTGTACCATAAGCTAAAATTAGAAGTGCTATAATGTATCTAATGACTCGTTTGGTTTGACAGCAGCAATGTGAGGTTCATTTGGTTTAGCTTGATATCCGCACAAACTCCAACACTAAAAGCTATATTTAGGATGGCTTGTAGTCGGTATAACAGACTTCCAATCATGCTCATGTATAAGCTAGGGTCGATGTCCTTCCCTTGGTTATATAACTCTGCTGAGTTTTAGGGACATTGCCATGGGAGTCCTGAACGACTTGGTGCTTTCAAGACCAGATTTCTTGACCAGGTTGTTCGCATACTTGGCCTGTGAGATAAAGATTCATGTATCTACCAGCGTAACCTCCAAACCCAAAAAAGAATTTAGTTCACCAACAATACTCATTTCGAATTCACTTTGCAAAAAACTGATAAACTCCCTAAATTTTGTTTCAAGTGTGGATCCAAAGACTATGCATCCACATAGATTTAGGCCACAACCAAGCCAGTCCTTAGGTGTCTGATGAACAATGATTATCAATTTCTCATCTCCTATATCCCTTCTCAAGTAGGAACATGGTAAGTCTTTCATACCAAGCTCGAAGAGCTTGTTTCAGACTACATAATACCTTTAAATTTGAACATGTGTTCTGGTAGATGTGGATCAATGAATCATTTTGGCTGCTCAACATAGGCTTCCTCTTTAAATATCCCATTCAGGAATGAACTCTTAATGTCTATCTGAAATAGTTTGAATCCTAACTGGCATGCTATAAACAGTAAAAGCTTAATAAATCCAAGTCTGACCACAAGAGCAAAGGTCTCTTCAAAGTCTACTCCTTCAATTTTAGTGTACCCTTATGCTACAAGTCTTGCCTTGTTCCTGACAATGTTACCACACTCATCAAATTTTTTTGCAGATCCATTTGGTTCTAATAACATTTACACTTGTTGGTCTTGGAACTAGCTCTCAAACATGTTTCGCTCGAATTGAACCAATTCTTCATGCATGGCTAACATCCACGATTCATCATTTAGAGCTCAGACAAGTTTTTTGGTTCAATGTGAAATGTGTCGCACACGTTTTCGAGTTCGTTGACAAGTCTCTTTTTGGTCATCATCTCATTTCCTCAATCAGAGAGTACATTTTCAAGGGAGTGTTCTTTCTAAATCCAGGCAGATGGTTGTCTCCTTCATTGCTGTGCAGTGTCACCTTCTTCCAGTGAGTTTGGCCCTGCAGTGTTCGGTTCAGATTCTATATATCCGGTTGTAGGAGGTTCTGACTACTTGTTATTTTCAGGTTCTGCTGTTCTATTTTCCTGAATGTTCAGTTGAGTTTCAATAAGTTCTTCCAAGATACTGATCTCGAGTTCCTACAAGTAAGACAAGTAATCATCATATCATCAATTTTAACATTAATGGATTCAATAACAGTTTGAGTCATCATATTGTATACTCTATAGGCCTGACTATTTTCAAATACCTAATGAGTACCCCTTCATCATTTTTTGGGTCAAATTTTTCTCTGTGTTCCCCGTCATTCAACATATAGCACTTACTTCCAAAGGTGTGAAAGTAGTGAATGTTGGGTCTTCTACCCTTCCAAATTTCATAGGGTGTTTGTTTAGCACTTTTTTCTCAATATAACACGATTCTAGATGTAGCAAGCCGTATTAATTGCCTTAGTTCACAATTTAACCTGGAATTTCTTACTATTTAACGTGACTTTAGACATTTCCTGTAAAGATTTGCTCTTCCTTTAAACTATGCCATTCTGTTACGAGGTTTTAGGAACGGAAAATTTATGAAGAATACCATGCTTTTTACAGAAGTTAGAAAAACTGGTATTCTCAAACTCTTTACTATTATCACTCCTAATTCTCACAATTTTAATCCATTCTTTGTATTTTTTATTAGTCAATTTTTTGTATAAGTGGGTAAATTAACAAAGATATAATGTTTACCACCAAAACTTTGTGTTTGAATTGGTCCCATTAAATACATGTGAAGTAATTCAAGATAGTGAGAAGTAGCGAAAGATTGACCTTGTTTGTGAGATGTTCTAGTTTATTTACCTTTTTTGCATGAGCCACACACCTTCAGGTCTAGCATCAAGTTTAGTTATTTTAACAAGATTTGTATAGTTTCAGATGCCCTAATTGTTTATGCCAAAGGTCAGTACAGTCAACATTAGAGACATGTATGCAAAATCTTATTCAAGGAAGTATCATTTATTACTAGACCTGCTACCACGTAAGATACATCTACCATCATTTTCCATTAACTTACGCGTGTCTTTTGTGAACATAACCACGAGTTTATTATCGTACAATTGACCTACACTAATCAAATTAGCTTTCAAGTTAACCTAAAGAAATATTCTTTTCAAAGGTGATCCATTTATTTTAATAGTACCATCCCTTTCAATTCTACTCTGGGCACCATCCCCAAAAGTATCATCCTGCATAATTTCTAGTCATATGTCTGGAACAACTACTGTTAAAATACCAAGAGTTAGGCACAATATATTTATAGGCAACATTAACCATATATCACCTAGATCACTTTTACGTATCCAAATTTGCCTTATTTTAGTCCTAGAATTTTGTTTCAGGGTGTCAGTTAGCAAGTGAATTTCTTAGTATGATTCAAGGTTCTATGTTTATTGATTATATATGTTATATCTAGAGTGTTGTAGCTTACTTGTACGAAACTTCACCAATTTACTTGATCATATGTTTTGAACAAGAAATTTCGAGGTGGTCTGAACCGCTATAGAGTGTTTGTACGTAAAACTATCCCACTGGTGGTGGTTTTGTCTAGAATTTTGACTTAAGATTTTGACGACTAACTTTGCAATTTTTCAGATTCCACTGCTGCTTTAATGAATGTCACTGGAGTGGTAATCTTCTCATTGCCTTTCCCTTCATACCCCAGGTCTACTTCGTCATTTGGAGTTCTTCCATATCTAAGCGTTTTGCTAAGACGTACAAAACCAATAGTCAGCTGCTTGACTCTTTCTTTGACATGTTCCAATTAAGCATGGAGCCCCAACGATAGTTTTTCCTTCTTAATTACAATGTTGAGCAAGATATCTCTTTCGGTAGCAAATACAGATCTCTCTTCTTCAACTTATTCCATCATGGCCAGAAGGGTAATATTTCTTTCTAGTTTAGCTTCCAGATTGTCTTTTAGGATTTTGCATTATGTGCAAGCATTGCTGGCTGCAATTGAATCTGCACTCACTAGGTTTTAACCTGCAGGTCACAGTTGGTTTGTATTAGCAACAAATTGAAAGTTTACATTTAAAGATGTTACCTGATTGCCATCAGGCATGTCCTCCTTATTAGGTGCAAATCCAGCCTTGAAGTTCAGCACGGGCGGCCGACGATCATTGACTGTTGACCGTAATGACAGGAATGACGATATTGATTATTAATTTTTAATTAAATAATATTAAAAATTGTTCGATTAATATATAAATACACTAAAATGCAGGAATGATATAATATGAAAATATAATCTCATACAACCCAAAATAATAATAATAAAAAAAAGTAATACAACTTCACTTCGTAATTGTACACTCAG
>CAIGRP010002939.1:0-22547 GCA_903798385.1 Fraxinus cuspidata
GGGGGGGGGGGGGGGGGGGCTGTAATTTATATATGCAGGGTCCATTTGACATATTAGCACGTGCAAGAGTTAAGTGATGTTACATAAGAAGAGTGAATGGCGGTGGAATAGCACGTTACAAGCGAACGATCGGTTCATGTGGCGGTGACCGTTGATGTGTTCAATCATTTATAGTCAACTGTTTGTACTTAAGGAAATTGATTTGTTCTACCTTAAGGAAATTCACATGTTTTTGTCTTAATTCTACATTAGGAAATTGATATGTTTTGTCTTTAATTTCATAGTTTTCATTTTGTTCCTAATCAACTACATGAATGTTGTTTTGTCTCCCATTAATTATCATTTTTCATCTAAAACAACTCATTATAGCATTTTGTACTGTCAAAATTATCAATGATTCATAAGGCACGAGGTAGAGATGTCAAGTCTCTCGAGCTTTATAAACATATGCATAATAAATCGTTTTCCTATTCATCTAATTATTTTTTTTAAGCATTTTAATAAGGGCCATTAGTAATTATTATTTTTATTAATATAAAAACAGATTGGAAAACTAATTTAAAAAAAAAAAACGTACGCGCCTTTTGGCACTTAAGTCTGCATTAGGTCATCGAAAATAGAGTTGATATCATTTTTTAACGTCACACTTCATGCTTGTCTTTACGAATATTCAAATTATTTGACAACCCTAATTTTAAGAAAAAATAATATTTTGANTTTGAATAGTGATTTTTAAGAGAAAGTGTAGTTAAAAAGTAAGAAAAAATTTTGGATTTACGTGCAAAATATTTTATTGTGTAAATGAGTAGTTAATAATGAATACGTAGAAAAAAGAGTTTTCAAATAATTGTTGTCAAATAGGGACACAAAAATGTACATCATTACATAGGAAGGATAAGATTTAATTTTTTTTTTTGTTTTAATCTTATCAAATAATATCAATATTGTTATCTGGTACAATGTATTTTTCATGTTATCAAGATCTATAATTCAACATACCAACTAAAGGCGTGGTTGATGTCTTGTACTGAACATGATGTTACACATGACAACATGTTGAAGTAAATATTACTTGATCTAATTAAAATAGAGAGATACTCGATAAAATTTGTTACCATACATGCCATGTAACGTAATTTTATTTCATCAAGGAGTTATGTCTACCAAATTAAAGAAAAACCCATAAAACAATAATTATAAGAGCGTCTGCATAGGCTCACCTGCAAAGCAAAATTAGATGCTAAAACCCTTGGCGAGCATCATTATCATTGAAACAAGAGTGCTATCTTGACTAGGATTTAAAATGATAATGTCAAAAAATGGGTAAAAAAGGGTGAAACTTTCAATAATTAGTGGGTTCAAATTAATCTTTTTTACTAATACAGAATTAATCTCGTTTTTTCAAAAGCTTTGTTGTCGTCTAATTGTGATCCTTGGATCTTGTTCAAAAAAAGAGCAAACAAGGCATCGACATTAATAATGATCACGCTTACCAAGTTTCAGTAAACCACTTTACAAAGAAAAGACCATAAAAGTTTTGAAGGTAAAAAATAAAAATTAAATAAATAAACAAAAGCAAGATTTTAAAGATTTTACTTCTCATTTTTACGTTTTTTTTTTTTCACCATGGATGAACAAGAGTGTTAAGGGTTCTTTGGTGTATATTACATTATATTTACTTAATGAGTCTTGAATTTGTCTTAAACATTATTAAAAATTTCAAGTATTAATGTGTTTATTTATATTTTTATTCGATATGGAGTTTACCAGCAACAATTAGTTAATGTATTTTCAATTAAGATTGAAACGAAGATAATGCTCATCATCAATCAACAAAAGATAGCGTTTATCAAAAAGTTGCGCATACACAGCATTAACCAAAGATGAGGATAATCTCAAACAATCAGTTGCAATCAACTTGAGTAGATTAAGATTTTTTGTAATTTAATTTGTATCGTTAGTATTTATCATCTTATCATTTTAATTACATTGCAAATAGAATTGTAATACAGTATATTTCACATCAATGAAATAATTATTCATATATTCTTTTCTATTTGTGATATCAGAGCATCGTCAATTCTAAACGCTCTCTTTTCTACTAGAGAGGGGGAAACATTGTCTCTTAATGGATCTTTTGTTGTACCTTATATATGCACTATTGATTAGATGACACTCTTACCAACCCTCTCTTATCGTCTACACTTACTCAACTATTAAGGTCGAAGTCTCCAATGAAAGCTTTGTCTTGCTGAGCTTGTTAAGGACAAGGCTGAAACCGAAGATATTGTTCATTGCCAATCAACTGAAAAAAAAAATGTTTAACACAAAAGTTGTAGATACACTAACCAAGGATAAGAATCATTTCAAACATAATCACTTGCAACCAACCGGAGTAGATTAACATATGTTGTAATTTAAATTGTATACAATCGATTAGTGTTTATCATCTTATTACTTTAGCTACACTATAAATAGACTTGTAACACATTAAATTTTACATTAAAAAAATCAACATGATGACTCGAAATACCAATAGAGTCATGTCTCACTTATTAACTCTCTTCGTTAAGTGGGTGTTGACTAAGTAATCGTAATCCAAGGATAAGTATGGAATCTAGACTACCCCTTCCATTAGCCTATAATTATAAAGTCATTCACTCAATGAATGATAACTAAATAATTCAACATCGACATACGTAGAAAGCATAATACCTTCTGTAGTTATTATCTTCTTCATTAGATAGTATGTTATAAAGCTTTGTATTCATACTTCCCCTCTAAAATAAGAACATAACTTGAGCGTTACAGTTGAATCGACCACTATCTTTGTGCACAGAGTTACATGTAACAAGCATGTGATTTCTTGTTTATACAACCAAGAAAAGGGATAAAATATACCATATAAGAAGGAGGACGACTTCTAACCATAATACAAGATTTGTACTACGGACCATTTGCTTGATTACAACATCCTTAGCTTTTAATTCATGTTTTGTTCGATTATTTTCATGATTATATATCAAGATTTTGGTGAATCTACCTAATTAGATTGATATTAATAATCTTGTGATTGTTATTTTCATATTGCCCGTTATCTCATACTTGATATTCTAATTGGTTCAATTTCTAACAAATGGTATTAGAGTCAAAATTTGACATTTCTTAGGAAAGCCAGTTTGGTAGGGATGTAAACGAGCCAAAGGTCACGGCTTAGGTAAAAAATTTCTAAGACTTTTTCTGCCCGAGTCGAGCCAAAGCTCGAGAGAAAAAACAAGGTTCAACTTAGGCTTTCGGTTCGAGCCTTACCAAGTTGAGCCGGCTCGAAATTTTTTTTAAAGTCCTAAAATTTAAAAAAAATTATACAAGCATTGCAGCTGCCTGTGTTTGGATAAAATGTGACAATTTTAGTGTTGGTACTTTGCCAATTTAATAATTATTTAGTCACTATTTGGCTAATTAAGTGTCCTTTCAACCCCATTTTTTGGTCAAAATGCATTTTGAAATGATAGTTTGTTGTAGAATATGTGATTAAAAGGAAAAAATTTGAATTTGCATTTAATATATTTTATTGAAAAATGTACAATTGAAAATAAGAGTAAGAGAGAGAAAGAGATGTATTCTGAAAATAATGAGTATCAAATAAGGGCTTAGGAGTCTATTCTAATTAATTAAAACTGAACTAGAATTCACAATAATGCTCAATGACAAAGACTAAAGAACAAGGCGCTCTTCTTGTTAAGACTTTTTGCATAATGGAACATAAATAATATCTTTACTAGACTAATTTAAAAATAGAAGTCCTTGATTTTACCCATAATTATATAATTAATAAATAATTAAATTACTGGCATCAATTCTATTATATATTAATTAAATGATTGTGTAAACCGGCGGCTGTAGCTACACGCACAATAATTGGCCCATTATCAAAAGTCGGCTCGGGCTTTTTTTTCCAGCCAAATCACGGGTCACTCAAGCTGATGAACCAAATTGATATCCTTACAGTTTGATTTCGTATTAGAGAGAGGTTTGATCAACTCAAATTGAGTTTTGATTGTTTCCAATTGCATCGGATAGTTTCGTGAATTTTCTTTTTGGGTTTGGTGGTGATGGTGGGGAAGGAGAAGAAAATAAAGTATTTTTTTTAAAATATTTTAATTATTTTACGTGAAAAATATAAAACTGTTATTTTATTGGTCATAATCTAATCAAAGTCATATATGATTTATACCTCTCCTCCACTCCCACTCAAATAAAAAAAGAAAAAAGGAATATTGTCACTCAATTAAATATGTACCAAATAGTGTGTTGTAGCTATTTTCATAAATATGTGTACGCAATTTGGAACATTGTAGGAAATAGAAATGGGTTGCTTTCATATTTGAAACCTCCATTGTTTGGTAATTAAAAGCATGTGAAAGTCGCCCTCGGGCATAACTCAGTGATGCAAATGACAAGAGTGAGGTAGTCTCTACTGAGTTGACAGTCACAGTTTGAGGGTTCGATTCCACTCCTTACAAGGTATGGAATTGGACTATTTGTGGATATCAGTATGTCAGCTCTTATACCCTAATCTATTGAAATACATCCCGCGATTTACCTTATCCACAATACTCTAGAGGCGGGGCGAGGTGTGCGACGGGGGGGTGGGGGTGGGGGTCCTCAAAGTCGGGGTTCAATCTTTAAAAACTTGTGAAAGTCTGAGTCTACCATATGATATTTCCCATAAAGCATTGTAACTATAATACCACTAACCGGTTCACTTTACTAATTATCTATTCATTATTTTTTAGACAATTTGGAAATTAGCTTGCTCTAATCGATTTTTATTCTTTCTTTTTCTAAAATAAAACAAAACATTATTGTTGTTAGTCCTATGGTCACTTTCATTGGGAAATTTTGAACTATTCACTCATTTACTTTCTGCACATACACTCAAAACTAAGTAATCACGTTACTAATACCACCTACATAGCAAAATTTCAATTCAATCTTTTAAATTATCGTTTTTTTCCCTTCATTTCAAACCATTATACAATGCTTCACAACCTCCTCCTCGCTCCTAACCTACGCCTCCTTTTAACCTTCCCCCAAATACTCCCATCCTCTCCCCTAAAGTCCACCATAACAAACCCTCTATTACAAAATTGATTTGCCACCCTCCATCATATGGGAAAGATAAGTCAATATGTTTACTATTTATAGAAGAAAAGTTAGGGTTCCAAATATTTAAGAAATCGGAAACAATCAATTTTTTTCATTTTACAAAAGTAAATCAAAACATAGAAGGAGACACTCAAATATTAAATGATCTCCAACTTGTCCTTGCCACAAAAACCTTGCATACTTTTTCTTTCTTTCAATTTTGCTTTTTATTTTTCCAAGGGAGGCATGAATTTAGGTGGCTAGTAGTCTTTCTCAAAGGCAGTAGCCAGGAGTAGAAGGTTTGGACGTCAGATTTCCTCCAACGAACTTGTCTTTTCCCTTCTCAAATTCCAAGAATAGACACCTATATGCCCATTTTCAACAAAAAAATAAAGGACAAAAGTCAAAATACAAGACAAAGTAGATGCTAACAATCATTTTTGAATAAGAAAAGACACCATCTAATGTATCAACTTTAAATTATTTTATAATTAATGTTATTTTACTTGAGAAATTTCTAATTTCTTGTATTAGATAGAAAATTGAACAGAAATGGTAACTAAGCAACGACCAAACTAAAATTAAAAATATATTGACAATATTTAGGTTGATTGAGATATTACTCTTCATCTAATCTACCACGAATCGATTAATCAAGAATAAGTAACTAATCATTTACATGTGAAGATTTGTAGAATGAGACAAGTATATATAATATTCCCCTATTTTAACTTAATCGTTGAAGCGATTTTAGAAAGACATTTTGTCATCCAATGCAAAACTCGGACTTGATATTCATTAACCCCATATTTGACAAAGCTTTTCGAAATTAAAAGTTGATAAATCCTATGAAATGTGTTATTAAAAATGATATTTGATTAGTTTATAGTCTTAAAAAAATTCTTTGCCAAACTAGCCAAGTGAAAGTTATAATATTCCACTTTCCTCCACCAATTTATCCGCCAAAGCAAACACGGCCCTATCTCCGAAACAACCTCGCTACAATTACATTCACTTTGACAATTTTTTGACAGCGTGTGACCTGATACACATTCTTGCCTTTGATTTCGACAATACTTAAAATAATTAAGAACACAAATTTTTACACCTCACACAATATTAACATTAAGTGTGCTACAATAGCATAAAAAGTATTTGGGCAAAACCCAAGACATATAGCATTAAGTACTCTATAAATGAAAACGATGACGTTAGTCAAAAGTAACAGCAGTTGCAGTTTTCCACGCTCCATTCTATACATGAAAACGACGCCGTTAGCTCGAAAGTAATAGTAGTTTCCCTCCGGACCTCACCCCCACCATTCATCTACTAACACATTAGTACAAAGATTAAATAAGTCAAGAAAAAGGTAATAAATCGAAATTTTATTTATTATATTCATCAATCTTATCGAAAATGTACATTACATGGCCGACCAGACCAGTTCAAGATTAAGAAGAAAAGACGAGAACACGTGCTCAAGCTGTTCAGCCCTAGACATTCCATTTCCATTATAATACTACACTTTAGGGATGACAATGAGATGGATATGAGATTGGTCAGTCATTTTCATCCTTTCCCGTCGTGTATTTTTGTTATCTTATCCTCATAACCGATTAAAGCGGGATAGGATATGATTGGGGTGGGGTGGGGTGGGGTGGGGTGGGGTGGGTGCATCACCTGCCCCATTTGTCGTCCCATTTTTTTATTTAATTTTTTGTTTTTATTTTTTATGTTTTTATGTAGTCAATATTATTACTTTTTTAATTATTTGTTAAAAACAACTTATATTCTCTTTAAAAATAATAAATCTATTATTTTTATTTGATACGAAAATTAAATTAAAAATTAACTTTAAACGGGAGTGAATAGCGGACGAGACTATATTTCTCGTACCCGTTTCAAGGTAATGACCATTGCCCCCGTCCCCACTCCGTTTACCCGATTAGGCGGGTAATCCCCATCTCATTTGGGACAGGGCCCACGGGTATCGGGTTAAATGGATTTATTTGTCATCCCTACTATAATTACTCCAACAAATTCCAAATTATTTGTTGTAAATCATTCAAATCTAAACTAATACTTTTTTCCATTTGATTTTTTGATGTCAATATGTAAGATAATCCTCCTTTTTCATACTCTTCCGATATTTCTATACAACCGACATCCTCGATACATGTTGTGGTACTCGACTGAACTAACGCTATAATAACAATTTATCTTCTTCTTTTTTTTTTCCAGACTAAGTGATTTATTTCCGGTTTGCGAAGGAGGCAGAGAGCAAACCGGAGGCTTCTGAAAAGACAGAAGTGAGAAGAATATGGATGTTTGTCGGTGGCCGGTTATCCTAGTACGAAAATTATCACATGGAGGATGATTAATATGGCTGAGTGAATGACTTTGTCAGTATTCCGAGTCTCTCGACCAACTCCGGTGACAATTTCTTCGATGGATTCCTTTCCTCCAATCGGAAATCGAATCCAAGAGCATCAGAAACCTCGTCGGATCTCCAGCCGGCTTTCCGGAGCATATCCGAGAACCGATCTGTTTTCAATAACAAAGCATCAAGAACTGCTTGATTGTCCAGCATCACCATCTCTCCATCAAGGAATCCAGATGCTGGAACGTGTACGATCTCAGAGACATCAGATTCTGCCCACCCGCCTTCTCTTAAAATTTGCCCGATTTGGGATACGTATTCCTCGACCCATTCGGGGATTTCGTATCTTGGTATGTCGAAATATCTATCCGGCGACGATGAAGACGTAGATGAGGAATCTGAGATCCTCCGCCGCCGATTGACAGCGGCGTCGCTCCAGAACTCCACCCACCGTGGCGTTCTTGTAACGGAGACAGTATCTAGACTTTTTCTTGAAGAATTCGTCGATGATCTGCTTAGTTTTTCACTTATGGAGAGCTGCTTGGAGAGCATATTTTGATTAGGGCTTTGAAATAGAGAAGATTCACGATCAAAGAAGTCTGATAAGTCGAATCCACAAAAGAAAATCCGATTTTCATCGACGTAGAATATGGGGTTTCCTGCTAGAGAAGGATTGCACGGAATGTAACAATGGTTGAAAACGGGTATCAAAAGAGGGACCCTTTTAAGTGCATTTCGGGCTACTTTCAAGGCCTTTTCCGGGTCGGATGGTCTGGTGCCCCATGACCTGGACCAGAAGGCGTTCCGAGCTATGTGAAAGGAAATGGAGGCGATAGGAAGATCGATGGAGGAGCGGAGGTGATGCCGAGCCGAACGAGCGGAGCGCCAGTCAGGGAAGCCGGCGCCTAGGGGTAATCCGGCTGAGAGAACAGCTTTCAGGTCCGGCGGAAAGGCAAAGCCAAACTCCGCCTCGGCTAATGCGAACTCGGACTCGGATAATCCGGGTTGGACTTGAATTCCCGAGTTCTTGAGATGATTAATGACTTTATCTGCAAGGGAAGAAAATGAGAGGAGGCTATTACGCGGCGGAAGAGGTGTGGAAGGGGCGGAGGCGGCGGCTCTGGCCGAGAGCCGGCGAAGGCCGGCTACGTGCCCCGGGTTTAAGCCGGTCATCCTCCGTTCGACGTCGACCATTCTTTAAATTTACCGGGAAATCGAGCGGGAGAAACTATTCTGATTTTCGGTGGCCGGTGAATTTTTAGAGAGTGGAAAGTGAGAACGATGATCAGTGAAGCTAATACTGAAATGAAAAATTGGGAAAGGAAAATAAATGGACAGATATTTATAGCATGACATTGGGGGCCCACTTTCAGATTTTATTCATATAAATAAATTTCTCTCTTTTTTCTCTTTCTTTTTCTTTGTTAGAAATATATAATGGTAGTGACAGTTTAATTATTTAATAATTTAGTTTAAAGCAAGAGATTTTTGTTAGATATGAGTATTTATTTTGAAGCAAAAAGGATCCAAAACTAAAAGCAGCTTAATGTTTGTATATGAGTGGGCCCACATTCGGGTAGCATCTAATGAAACTGTTAGATGGGTGGATTTTACTTGGTGTTCAAAATTCTAAGTTGTCTTAACTAATCGTTAATATGATGACACGAAAGGATAATATCCGATCAATCAAGATCAGAAGTTAATCGATCAATTCCAATTCTAACTCAAAAGTTGTGAAAACTCGACTATAAAATGATATACTATTTCAACGGTAACTTGTTTACTTATACATTGGAAGATTGTAAAAACATCCGTACAAACGTTCTACTTTTTGTACCTTACCTTTTCTTTTCTTTTTCATGGTCATTGTAAATTCTAATAAGTTTGAATTATAAGGAAAGAAGGAGGTCTCTCTCGTACTCCCAATTGACCAATGAATTTGGTTCCATATTTCAACGATGCATGTGACAATTACCTAATAATTCATTGTCAAGGTGCAATTCTGGCAATGATATGTGCCCCCTCAACTAAAGTAAGCTATATATATTCATTTATATAATTTGTAAACGATAAAAATAAAAATTCTCTTATTTTTCCAACATTTCTTTAATTTATTGCCAAATTCTAGTTTGCTAAAGCCTTTTTTTTTGCAATAATTTGAGTTTTTCTTATTCTTCCTTTATAATAGTTGGTAGTATTATAACTAGTAACATTTCTCTTTTTCAACGGTTGAGCTCATGCGAATTCATATTCGAACTCACTGAGACCACCCAATTGGAGTAGATATTAGTGGATGTTACTACGCTTGCAATTGATAGTAAGAGTGAGATCGATGCAGAATAATTGAGCTAGAAATTGATCTCGTGATAAAATTTATCATCTATCTTGTATTGTATTTAGCAGTATCATGAGTTATCCATCAGTAATGAATACCCATGCAATGGTCTACCTCTCGTTTAGACAAATTCATGAATCAATTTATATATAGGAATGCTAGTGGTTCTCACTGTGATAATGAATAGTATTATAAATGTACAGTCAAAATTAATGTTTTATTGTGATTGAATTTATCAACCAATTTATAAATGGTATCAGAACATCAATTGACGCGAAAGAAAAAAAGACATAGATGAAGCAGCATGCATGATTAAGTTCCGTATAACGGTAGTGGAAGTTTGCAAAGAATAGTGGCAAACGCCGTGCAAAGATTTCGTCCACCGATCCCAGGCACGGTGAGGGTTCTATCTTAAGCTAACCAAAATCACTTGATTTGATAAATTGCACAGGAACATAGACAAAAATGAAATATGAAATATGACACAACACCATAAATGTACTACACGAAAACCTGTAAAAATGTTCAAAAAGTTTCTATTTCCAAACGTGAAAACATGATCGATTTATGACTCGTTCGTCATGGCTCTTGCTTTTGCTTTCTACAAAAGAGCTACCTTAGCCCATGTTTGATGACATTTTTTTGGAAAAATAATATTTTGAATAATAATTTTTAGAAAAATATGTTTTTATAAAGTAGGAAAAGTTTTTGATTTACGTGCAAAATTATTTATCCTGTGAATGTACAGTTGAAAATGAGTAAAGAATTTTTTAAAAAATATTTTTTAAAAGAACTTTTTTATTTCAAAAGTATTTTTAGAGGAAGTCACATTAGATTAATTAAAAAAAACTCTTTTAATAGAAATATTTTCATAAAATTAGTAAATCGGGCTCAAAAATAATTTTTGAATCAAAAAAGTTTATTTTAACTTTTCAAAAATAATAAGAAATGGGCCCATAAAAATTTAGGTTGCACCCCACCCTACATACGTGTCCCTCCTCCACCCCCAACCAGTTGTCCTTAAACTTTGTACAGTTTAACAGGTCGATTGTCTAGTTTGATATGCAGGTCTTCATAATTAACTTTTTTCGGTGCAATTAAAAATCTAATTAAAAGCACAAGTGGCGGCAACACGGGGACAACATATTTGAGCTAGTAATTCATGATCCATCATGTAGAAATTAAACATTTTAATTTAAAAAATTAATCATTAAATAATTTTAATCATACGTCTCATCAATTTTTATTAAAATTTACTAAAAATATAATTTTAATCCCTGGGGCTATATAAAAATGCTGACATCATGATGATGTAATAATTGTGTAATACGTGGAAAGATTGCCTATATAGTTGTCACAAAGAAATAAAAGTAAACGCACAGAATATTGATTATTAAATAATTACATAAGAAAAACCCACGTTCACAAGATTAGAATCACTTGTAGGGTATAGATCTAACATGACAATGACAATCTTATTACATATAATTAATCCAATATACTAAACATAAAATTTAATATATCAATCATGTTATATGCATATCTTATTTTACATTATTTTTACATTGTGTCACATATCGTCACATAATTTGACAATTTTTAAAAATAACACATTTTCCCGCTCGACATTTTCTGAATTTGCACACAATATACACAATAATGTAATTCATACAATATATACTTAGCATAATTCTTCAGTATATATACTGAGGTTGCCTACCCATGTGCTTCATCGATATTCTAATAATTAAAAATTGATTAAGATATTAGTTCCCTATATTAGTAGGATTAATGGGCTTTAAAGCCTAACCAAGTTGGTTTCCCCAAAAAACAGGATTGCCTTTCATTTCCCCATTCTTTTATATACCTAAATAAAGCTTGTCAATATTAAATAATAGTTTTTGCTTTCTAGGGGCTATTAAGTAATTATATAGTTTAAGATTCATTTACAGTGAGGAATGAATTTTAGATCACGGTTTGGATTCGTAAGGCACGTAACAATATTAAAAAACGATATCTACACACTTAAAAATGATATCTACCAAGTACGTACTTAAACATGATATCGGACAATTATGTGTTTGACATTGAAGTTATTGACATATGTTTACCATGATAGGAAGACTAGAGGCTTGTTCTCCTTACTGTTTTCAAATCATTTTCGGTGCTGTTCTCTTTGTGTTTCAATTTTGTATTTTGAGTTTTGAATTCATTTTGTGTTTTGAGTGTTCATTTTGAGATTTTTGAAAATGTGTTCTTTTGGCATTTTGAAAAATTGTTTTGAAAACGCCCAAAAAGTATTAAATGTTAAGGGACTGTACTCTTTGTGTTTCAGTTTAGTATTTTGAGTTTTGATTCATTTTGTGTTTTGAGTGTCCATTTTGAGATTTTTGAAAATGTGTTCTTTTTGACATTTTGAAAAATTATTTTGAAAACGTCCAAAACGCGTTTTTAAAATTTTGACTTGATTATAACTGAAAACACCCAAAACGACAAATTTTTCGTTTTGGATTTTGTTTATAAATTTTTAACTTGTTTTAAAAAACGCGTTTTCGAAAATGGGAAAGAGAACGCGTTTTCACTATTTTTAAAAATCGAAAACAGAAAACGACTTGAAAATAGTAAAGGGAACAGACCCGAAATTTTTAATTTTCGAAAATACTGAAAATACGTTTACTTGCCTATTTTTAAAAACGAATTTCCAAAAATGAGTTTAAAATTTAAAAAGAAAACGGAAAACACAAAAAAATCGTTTTGATTGTTTTTAGTTAAAACCAAACCAAAACTTCATTTTTTTTTTTTTTTTAATAATTTCTCAAAATGACAAAAAGAACGCATTTTCAACAATATCAAAATGGACACTCAAAACACAAAACTCAAAATGAATTCAAAATTCAAAAATTTTTGAAAATGAATTTAAAATTTAAAAAAAAAGGGAAAACGTCAAAAAAGACTTTTTGGCTTTTTTAAATTAAAATCAATTCAAAACTTCATTTTTTTTTTTTTTGAAAAAAGTTTTTCAAAAAGACAAAAAGAATGCGTTTTCACCAATTTCAAAATGGATACTCAAAACATAAAATCCAAAATCAATTCAAAATTCAAAACTAAAAATTGAAATATGAAAAGAACCGCCCCTAATTTATTCTAGCTAGATCACCTAAGATGCGGTATGAGTATCTCGTAAAATCAAAAATCTATTTAAATAAAATTACTTTGTAAAAGGTTTTTAAAGCAAAAGTGCATCAAAGTAATCGTATCATGTCCCTCGTGTGGTGATCGTACATTTGTTTTATTATTACATCTAAGAAGATAGGTATAGACAAAAGTTAGGGTTCGATTGTGATAGGAAAGGTGGGAATGGAAGGTTAAGAAAGAGGTATTGGAATCAAACTTTCATGAATTTTTGTTTTTAAAATTTGTTCAGATGGTTTGTTTTTTCGTACTAATAAACTATATATAAGAAAAATTACCTTTTTTAAATGTTGTTTGGTCACTTTCATGATAAATAACTTACTTATTTTCAAAGTTTCAAGGCCAAAAAGTTCATTTATATATTATGCCCTTATTAATTTTTCCAAAATTACTTTTAATCAAACTTATCTCTCTCAAATTCTCTAAATAAAATATTTTTACACAGACTTGTAACTTTTTCTGACTAAAAAAAAACACATTTCACAAAATCACTTCTCAAAGAATCAAAAACAAACAAGGGATATACATCTTACAAATTGTTTGACGTTCTCATTTACATCTAAGTGGGAGATTCTAATAGCAAAAGAAATAAAATGAAGACGAGAATGTCGCAACAATCATTGTGACGCAATTTTCATTTTCGTACCATTTTGGAAAGTTGAAGTAAATTTGATTTCAGATATACTTAAATAAATCACATTAAAGTAAAGATCACTTTCATCACAAGTAATTTCATTCGAAAAAGTAAGAATTGAAGGTTAGCAAGATGGATTGTTATCCCCGAAAGTGGGACCATTCATGGGATGCATGCGTGTGATCAAGAAAAAATAAAGCAATGGCTTAGCTTTCAAGTTTTCACATAGATAGTAACGGAAAAGGAATCCCGTGGGAATGGATGGAGGTGCTGCATGGGATACCCGAGTTGCCAAATTATAGTATAAAAACGCCTTTAAAAGTGAAATAGTTTTTGGTTTAAAGAGTCAAACGGGGTATATTTGAGCCACATTATTTTGAAAAAAATATATTTTTAAATTGTAAATTGATAGAGAATGTGTGGTTGAAAAAGAATGAGAAGTTATTGATGAGATAAAAATATTATTTTATTGAATTATGTGTGGTTGAAAATGAGTAAAAGAATGAGCATGAAAATTTTAATGACTCAAACATGGGCTGAAAATTAAGCTCAATAAATTTAGGAAGTCAAATTCATTGTCCGCTTGCATTTTATTAAAATTGCAAGTTTTAATGCTTCACTATATAAATTATTTTTATTATAATGAATATTTTAACTGGTGACATCGAAAAATAATACATTGATTACAAATCGAGGGAAAAATAATAGATAATTGTTGAAAAAAGAAATAAAAAGCAAACAATATACAGTTCGTTAAAGTGTATAAAAAATTACTCTTGAAAATATACCCACCGTTATAAAAAAAATACGCTTTAAAATAAAAAAGGCCCTTGAAAATAAATGGAAGTTATAACAAATTTGTTTTCAATTTTCTTTTACATCATTCACAGTTCAAGGTTACATTGGTAAATAACACGAGCAGTTTCTTTCTAAACAATATCGACAGTAGAATAAATGAAATTTTAATTTACTTTTTATCTATAGTTCTTTATAATCATCTAATTCTCCTTACCAAACATGTTTGAATATTGAATTATTAAGAATTTCTACTTGTGATCATAGAAAATTATTAGTGCACGATTTGGGAACCATTGAGCATCGACAAGTTCCTATACCTTGAGCCCATTTTTAGACCAATCTTAGCTACTGGGCCTTCAAGATTAACCCAACAAATTTAGGGATGCCTTCCAAATATCCACACACTTCGAAATGAAGTGCTAGCCCTAGTTTGATTGCCATTAGTTGAAAGGGGGAAAAAAACAATGTTTTGAATGATGATTTTTATGAGAATTTGCAGTTGCAAAGTAAGAAAAAATTTTGAGACTACGTACAGAATATTTTAGTATGAAAATGAAGTTAAAAATAAGTTTATAGAAAAAAGAGTGTTCAAATAATGGTAGTCAAACAAAGGCCTAATTAGTTCATATTTTCAGTGCTCACAATAGGTGGGTCTTGCATAAAGCATTAAATCTTTGATCGCTCCAGATACTGATATTTGGGTCAGTTTCCCTTGTGACAAATTCAGCAACTCAAATATAAGAATCTGAAAATCATACCACAGGAATAACTGGATAAACAAAAGAACATACACACAACGAACCAGAATCCGAGTTTTTTAGACATTTTTGTACGTTTCGGCTTAAGCTTAATTAAGAACCAGAGGCTCACCTCCCTATACATAGCTCATGGCACCAATAACCATATGGGGGAAAAAAGATTCTTTTAAGTACACACATTTCAGTTTGTATATAATGTTAAGCGGTATAACAGACCAACCAGATTGCATGCAGGAAGGTATTCTTTCAATCTAACCCCAGCTGGGTCGAACTGGCGCTAAGGACACGATGACTAACTGCAGGCATCCAGGTGAATACATCTGCTTGCACTTTCTCGTATTCCAATGTAAAATCGTTTTCAATACCTTGACCGTCTTCTTCCCCTGAAATTTCTTACGGTTATAAGCAAGCAAGATAGCATACAGGAGCTGAACCCAAGAGATGACAATTTACCGCGGAGAGCGTGAACGGGAGTGAGATCGAGAACTATATGAGTACGAGGGTGAACGTGAACGCGTCTGCGAACGAGATCCAGAGTGAGACCGGGAGTGAGAAGGCGATTGATATTTCCGAGGACTCCTAACCCTGCTTGGACTCCTGCTGCGCCTGTATCTTCTGCAACAGAAAACATGAAAAATGTAAACAAGAAACTATATGATAAAAGCAATATAACCAGAAAAAAATTAAATATAACTGACAAGCGTGAAGAGCTCTTGTAAAGTCCCCCTACAAAGACATGTATCTTCACTATCAGTTTCTGGGACATTAAGTCCATCCAATTTTTTCCTGTTTTCAGTTTTAATACCAATTTAGAAATAGCAGAGACCAAACCTCGAGTCCATCCAAATATCTCCTGTTATCAGTTTTATTACCAATTTGGAAATTGTCAATTATGTAAATGTCAAGTATGACACATTACTTATCATAAGCTTGTGTGACGAATCCATTGTTGTAAGCCTTCTCTCCCCTTGCAGTGGAAAATGATAAAAGAATGGAGATATAAACTCTCGAATAAATTGATTCCACAGATCAGCAAAAGACAATTGCACTAGAATCATATTAAAAAAAAAGAAAGGAATGAGAAATTTCTGCAATCAGTCCACCATTAAATTTAAATAAAGAAGAGTATCAAAAAGACTCAGTTCAAGAAAGTATTGACCGGTAAGTGTTAGCACTATGAAAAACCAAATATTAGCAAAAAGTTGAGTGCCTCCTCAAAGGACAAGGATCAGCAAATGATAAAAGAATGGAGATATAAACTCTCGAATAAATTGATTCCACAGATCAGCAAAAGACAATTGCACTAGCAGCAAACTAAGCCTTGTACCCAACATATTCGGGGTCAGGAAGAACAGCAGATTATCCAAATTTCTATCCCCCAACCCAGGGGAAAAAAGGGGAACAATCCTTCAATCAACAGCCAAAAGCAAAATAAGTAGAGATGTATACCTTGGAGGAGAGCGACTGTAACTTCTACTACGGCTTCGTCCGGGCCGATATCGGCTAACTTGGCTTGTTTCAGCTAGTTTTTCGAGCCTCTGTCGCTCTTGCTCTCGTTTCTTAGCCATTTCAATAGCTGTATCTTTTTTTACTGCAAAGAAATTGGTCATGTCACAATGAACATGATAAAATCATGCAGCCATGCAGCTTAATCAACAAAGAGAGAAAAAAATGACAATCCTCATCAAATGCTACAGTTTAGTATAAACATCGAGCAAACATACTCTGTTTGTTCAGTTGATTGCTCATGATTCGTTTAAGTCGTTCTTGAGGTGTTTCCTTCTTCTCCCCCTGTTGCTTAGAGAAGCTCCCACTACTAGTGGTTTTGCTCAACTTTGCTAGTGCTGAGGATGTGCTGCCAAGAGAATCAATAGAAACAAATAATAAGTAAATAACGAAGAGAACTATCCAAAAAATACAAACTAACGAAGAGAAAAGGTAAGGCTAAACATCATGAGATACCTCGTTGGTGGCTTCAAAAGTTTGGCATTCTTTTCTTTGTCAAGGGATACACCAGATGCGGGGTCTACATGAAGAGCCTCGAGTATGTGACCAGACCTGCAGGAAAGCATAAGCATTAGAGAAACACTTTACAATACTTCCCGGAACTCAGATGCAGTCATATGAAGTCCAACTCAGGGAACAATGAGCTTCAAAACGGAAGCTTCCTTCCCTCTCCCGCTTGGCAGTTACGCTGGTTACCCTAAGCATGATCTATTCTAAACCACAAAAGTTTGGCTCAGGTAACAAAATGGACGATTAGCTGCAGCAGAGTAAAGACTGTCCAATCTATCTTTGCAAGAATTAAAGGTCGAGTGCTCCGACCGATTCAATGCATCAGCATGGGACAAAGGAGATGGTGGTGGAGAATATCCTTCAAGCTTTGGCTCATCCCCATCGTCAAAGCCCCCAAATTCTGTAATATATTCTATTCTTGGAGCCCTATCTTTGCCTCGATGAAGATCATCAGAGTGCAATCCATGTGCATGATGCCTTGACTGTGAAGGAGAGTAGGACCGAGACTTCGACCTCAATCTGCGAAAAGAGAAGACAGTTAACAATTTCCCACCAGTTCACTTACATTAGCAGTAAAAGAATGAGAATGTCCACCTTCTAGATCGTGAATAAGCTTCATAAGTAGGACTGCGCCTCGATTCACTGCAAATCATCAGAGGTAACAATATTATTACACCAGATATTACTGAGTCCCTTTTATATCCTATGTGCACACAACTTTTTAACATTGCAAATGCATGGAGGAAAAACATGACATTACCGATATGGATCGTGATGAAGCACTCTAGTTCCAGTTATCCTTGCAGCTTCTCTTTCCTTCTCTCTTTCCATCTGAGAAACCTTCCTTCTTTCCTTGCGACTAAGCTTTTTCTATAAAATTCAAAGAAATCCAAAATATGGATAATAAGGCTGTATCGATCCCAAGAGAACCATAATTCCAAGTTTCCAATTCAAACTTTTTGACAAACTTACAACTGAAGGATCTCCCTTGATGATTTCTTTTTGCCTCCTTTCCTCTTCTTTAGCCTTTTTATCCATGTATACAAGCCATCCATACCTCTTTACTCCGAATTCTTTTGCAATTGACTCCATCAATTCATCATTGCTGTCATCACTGTTAAAATCCTCCTCATAATAGTCCTCATCATCGTCATCATCTTCGTCGCCATCTAAATCTTGAGTTTCCACCTTTTCATCTCCATCATAAGAGAAACCAACTTGAGAGTAAGGCCCCTTGCTTGCTGGAGGCTGAGCCACATGAGATTTACTGTACTCAACGTTACATCCAACAATAGGGAAAACGATCAAACCAATGATATAAAAAGAGGGCTTAATATAAGATACAGCAGCATGCTACATGAAAGAAATTTCTATATTGATAAACAAAGAGCAATCATACAGGAACAAGCAAGTGGCAGCAATGGAAAAAGACAAAAGTCTCTGTACAGCAAAACAAAAAGTGAACACTTTAAGATGACTTTCATTCTCATTATAAAGTGTTTTCAAAGTTTGCATTCGTCCCATTGGAAATTGTAGTGCAAATTTAAATGCCAAATAACAAGCAATTCAAAATTTAAATGTAGAGAGCCTCTTCCCGTTGACTACTGTTTTATTTGTAAATATTAAAACAGAGAAGAAAAGGTCTGAACCTGTCTGATCCAAAATATGCACTGATCTTAGCCTCCATCTCTTGGTTAACGTGTTGCAGTCCCTCCCCATCAGTAACTGCTAAAGGGTTTTGTTAGTTTTCATAAAAAAAAAAAATCAGAAAATTACTCTAAACAGAAAAGGAGGTATCGTTATCTACATTCACTGAAAGATAATCTACATTTACTGAAAGATAATGTAAAACAAATGGTAAAAATACAAAAGTTGTTGTAAATCAAACAGATTACAACAAATAAAAAAAGTACCGACATCCTCTACGCCGATGCTTAATTAAATCCCGGTAACGCTCAAAACTAACAAACTCTTCTAACTCCTCTTCCTCCTCAGTTTTTGCTGGGACCCGAGGACAGCGTGAACTACTATCACGAATAAAATCAAGAAGAGCACGGCCATCAAATCTGATAAAAGTATGGTTAATCAGTAACGGGCAGTTGAATCCCCCAACATCTCAACTCCAAATCCCAATCTCGAAACATGTGTTTTGAACAATGCTTTCTGTACAGGCAGGTAACAAAAATTGCATTACCTGTCAATCATAACATCCTGTTTCCCATTCCAGGATATCCTGATCAGGAGGCAAAAATGTTAGGTCACATTTATCAGTGGAATGAACTTATTTAATTATTGAAGCCATGCGGAAAATATAGTAACTCCGTGATAACTCATAAGTCAAAACACTGCCACAGAATACGAGGGAACGGATGGGACTAAAACATATTCCTTATAACATCTAGCGAAAATGAATAGGACAAGTATATTTGTTGTACGGATATTTTTAAGGTGAAAAGACAGGATGAACTTCATGCAGTTTTTCCAATTTTGCATGCTTATAATTAAGTGACACAGATGCAAACACGAGTACGGTATGACACTTAAAATACCCAACATCTCAGTTTCTTGTCAACGACTCAATGCAAAATCAACAGCTTGCTCGAGTTCCAAACTCACAAACATAATCACATCTTTTATTTCCAATAGTAAGTCAAGACAACTCACCAGCTAATAGGAATTATAACAAGAAAAAATGCAAAAATAAATAAATAAATAAACACTATTTTTAAGGTACTCACAGCTAATTTAGACATGAAATTTCACCAACTATATACATAAGCATTGCCCGTAGAGTGTTAATTTTGCAGAAAAAAGTCGACTCTAGCATAATGACAACTAATAGAAACATATCCATAGCACGACTCTGTATCAAACAAACAAAACAAGAAGGCTAAATTGGTATAATATGAAGTATAAAATACATATTCAATTGCAGCTACAATCATGACTAAGGCAGCTCTAATCCAAACAAAAAGTATCCAAAGCCCAAGCATAAATAAAAGATCACCTTCATATCAGTACTAACTAATCCTATAACATAATAAATCTCATTTCCTTTTCACCTTTTCCAATATAAATCCTCAAAAATAATAATAATATGCCTCCCACTTAATAATAAAAACTCAGCATAGAATAATTAAATAATATTTTTCTTTAAATAAATAAGGAAATTTTGATAAAATAAAACTCTATCATACAAGCCCTGTTGGTCTTCGGTAGCCTGGTAGAGAGCGTCATCACGGTGGATGCGGCACCGAGTTCCGACGGCTTGGATGGATTGACTTGGGTCGCCGCGGCGCTTGGCCAGGTATATGGCTCGGCGCTGCGCTCTCTTCCGAGCGGCATCCATCATTTCGTGCACTTTCTTCTCCGACCTGCGCGCCTCGTGCCACATCTTCGATCGATCGAGTCGTGGATTTTGGAACAATATTCTTTAGGATTTTGATGGATTGGAATCCAAACCCTAGGTCTAATTGTGTGACGTTCACTAATAGTGTGGATGGATTTAACCAAAGTCGCACAAAAGAATGTCAGTTCAAACACGTAGTTTAGTTCAAACTGGACACAATTGGAGTACACAAAACCGGAGGCACCTGCATAATGAATATCGTGAAAGTGGTATCAAATGATTTCAGGTTAAAAGACGTTGGACGTAGTTTCATTTTAGACACATTTTTGAATTTTAAATTCATCCCTCGAGTATAATTATTTCAATTTTCACCTGATGAGTCCCTACTAAAGCTGTAACTAGGGACGAGGGTGAACATTTTTATACATAATCCCTCGAATCGGAACAGAGTTACACCAAAGTAGCCTATTCGATATGGTTCTAATTATAATTGTTTTAACTATTGTCTTAGAATCAAGAGTTGCCGAGTCGTGTGGTTCTAGCAAAGAGTCTTAATAAGTGACTTTCTTTTGACAAAAATTATTTAGTAAAGAGAAAAATAAAATTCTTAAATTTTTTGGCCTTCTTCGAGCATTCATTTCTGTTGGGACAATTGGATTTTCATTATCATCCTTCTTCACAGGGGCGGACCCATTAAGGGCCCAGTGGGGCACTGGGACAAAAAAAAAATTTTGCCTTAGAAAAAAAAACCCAACAAGCATGCCTTTTAAAATATTGAAAGAAGCCCACGAGGAGTAGCCGAGTCCCAAAACCCTCTCTTCCCTTTCCATTTTCCCTCAATTCCTTTTCGTTTCCCTTCCCTTGAATTCAAATCACTGGCGTTTTCCCCAAATTCTCCCGATTGAAGACCGACGACGGCGTTTTTCGCAATTCTTCCAGGCGAGCGTTCGCACTTTGCAATACAAGAATACAAGTGAAGGAAATTCTCCCCGACTGGCGTTCAAGCCTTTGGCGACCTTCGGTTCGGCTGCTGCTACTCAATTCATTTCTCCCATGCTGGTGTTCGAGACAACTGACAGACACGAGTTATAATTCATAATAACATTATTTATTTTTCAACGTGAAGAAATAAAATAAGTTGTGAACAGCACAGCTTCTTTCATAGTTGTGAACATGGCCAAACAGAACCAGATCAACCTGTAGACACATGCATGTTTCCAGTTTATGTCAATGAATACAATTATGAAACCAATACTTACTGAAATTTGTGTTCAAGAGGTTAATTACCTCGTTGGCTAGTAGCAATGGCTCCATGGCTTGGACAAATTTGTTGTCGACACTTGGCAAAAGAATGGTTCCTTCGTTGGAGGAATACATGGGTATGTGCCTGTAATCGACTCACAATATTAATCAATTTCATTGAACTTGCTGGCTGTTTGTGCCTGTTTTATGCTGACATGCAAAATTAGTGTAATTTATATTATGAATAAATTTATACATGTTTCTTTGGGGGCTTCTATTACTGGGATTATATTAAGTAAATATAGCAATGAATTGTATGGAATAATCAAATTTAGATTCAGATAGTGACTCCATTCTTATTTAGAAAAATAATTTAATTTTTTGTTGATTGAAATTACAGGCTATTCACGAAATATCTTATCACGTTTAAAGAAGACGATTAGATTTTCAGTTCAGTTAAAGGTTATTAACTTACCCCGTGAATATTAACCATGGAATTCTTGGTGTTATCAATCTGATGCCAAAAATGATGCAGCAAAGTAAGGAAGTTGGTTATTTATGCATTCTTTGTTTGATTTGTAGGAAGATATAGATATGTTGAGATATTTTAAACGAATGTCTCAAAATTCTATTGAAGAAAATGTCGAGGCAAAGAAACAACGCATTGATAAAATTTCTATTGAAGAAAATGTTGA
>CAIGRP010002954.1:0-15116 GCA_903798385.1 Fraxinus cuspidata
TTTGACTTGATTATAACTGAAAACACCCAAAATGACAAATATGTCGTTTTGGGTTTTCTTTACAAATTTTCAACTTGTTTTCAAAAACGCGTTTTCGAAAATGGGAAAGAGAACGCGTTTTCGCTGTTTTGGAAAATCGAACAGAAAACGGCTTGAAAATGGTAAAGAGAACAGGCCCTTAGCTTTTACTTTTCTAACATCAACTTTATTATTGGCTATAATAAGCTTATTATCAACAATAAATATGTAATCAATCCACCATCTCTCTTTTTGAAGTACATACTATCATAACTACTTCTAATGAAATTATGAGTAGTCGTAAATAAATCGAACATTTTATACCACTACCCCGATGACTGTATTAGTCCATATAAGGACTTATTCAACAAGTACACATAGTTTTCCTTTTCAGAAACTATGAAACCCTCGTGTTGTTGTATGTAAATACTCTCCTCAAGTTCTTCATACAAAAATGATGTATTAACATTCATCTGCTCAAGCACCAAGTCATTCTTAGCTACAACCCCAAGTAAAGCCCAAATTGAGCTATGCTTTATAACTTGAGAGATCACGTATGTGAAATTAAATCCTGGAATCTGACTGTAGCCCTTGTTACCAATCCAGTTTTATACCTTACATCTTCAATCCGTGATATCACTTCTTTCCTTTTGAACACTCACATGTAGCGAAAAACCTTTTTATCCTTGGGTAATTTTACCAAGTCCCAAGAATTATTTTTATTCAATGACTCAATCTCTTCCTACATAGCAATCAACCATCTACTGGAATCACTGCAACTGACTGCCTTTGAATATGTAGCAGGTTCCTCATTGGAACTAATACTATCAGCCACACTTAATGTATAAGCTACCAAATCTGCTTCTCCATACTTCTACATAGATCTAATCTGTCTATTAGGTTTATCCTTAGCAATTGAATACTATGGTGTTGTTGGTGGTGTAGGCAAAGTAGGCAAAGTGTTACTGTCTATAAGTTTTGAACTAGACTATTCTAAAGTAGAATGTTTAAAAACCTCTAATTGTTCCTTTGGACCAATTTCCAACTGTACTTGAATTGAATGATTCTGTTCCCTAGTTTTGCTAGAATCCCAACAAGGTAAACCATGAACCATAAAAAGTTCATCGAATACATCATCTCTATTAACCACCATCTTTCTCGTCTCATGACACCACAATTATAACCCTTTATACCTGATTTATAACCAAGAAATATACACATTTTAGACATAGACTCCAACTTTTCCTTATCCATATGAGTATAAGCAAGACACCTAAATATTTCAAATCAAAATAATAAAAAGATTTATCAAACCAAACCTCTTCTGGTGTCTTTTTTCCGATGTCAACCAAGGGTAAGCGATTAATCAAAAAAAAATTTAGTAGCAGGTTCAGTCTAAAAAATCTTAGGCAATCCAAGATTTGAAATCATACAAAAAACTTTTTCCATCAAGGTTCTATTCATCCGTTATATCATACCATTCTGTTGCGGAGTTCAAGGTTTTGTTAAGTATCTCAAGATGCCTTCTGCCTTACGTATGTTTCACCTGCTTTCCATTCTACTTTTCTATCATTGTCTTATACTCTTCGAAGGTCCAAACACATCACTCTTTTATTTCAAGAAGAATACCTAAACTTTCCTAGAGAAATCATTAATCACTGTCAACAAGTAATAAGTACTTCTTTTAGAAGGCACCTTAGCCAGTCCCCAAATATTTGAATGAAGATACTCAAATATTCATTTTCTCTTGTCTTCCTTCAGAGAATTTGAGCCTTTTCTGTTTTCAAAAATACAATGCTCATAAAACTTCATCGTACTAGTCTTTATGCCCATCAAGAAGTCCTATCCAACTCATCTTTGCTATATCATTCTCACTCATACTCCCAAGGCGCATATGCCAAAGTTTTGTAACTGTCAAAAAAGAAGTAGAAATTGTTGCATCTTCTATAATCGTAGAACCCTGTAAAATGTAGTGTGGAGCTTTTATATCCATTCTTGACAACAAGAGCACTCCGACTCACCTTACTAGTGTATCTATAACCTTTTGTGTCAAATGCACTCAAGGATATGAGATTTCACTTCAATTCTAGAACGTGTCTTACATCTGTAAGTGTTCTAATATCTCCATCGAACATTCTAATTCTGAATGTACCAACTCCAACAATTTTGCAAGCTGCATTATTTCCCATAATCATTGCACCTTTCAAAACTCCTTTATATGTTGTAAACTAATCCCCATTGGGACACATAAGTAAAGTACACATTGAGTCAAGAACCCATTACTCACAAGGTTTAGAAACCATGTCAAAAATCACAAGAAGCTCTCATTCACTTTGCCCATCTTCCACAACATTAGCCTCCGCTATGTTTACAAGTTGCTTTCCCTTATCAGTAGCACTAGCAGCATTATTTCTATTTTTCAAAGTATAACAATGAGCTCTAATATGCCCATTCTTCTTACAAAAGTGATATCTTTTCTCTGCAAGTTTAGATTTCGATTTGCCTTATATTTCTACCAAGATTCCTATCTTAATTTCTCCCATGAACAATCGGCGTTCAGCCTGACTTCCAAATCCTCCTACAAGATTCCTCTTAGACAATAAAGTATCATAGACTTCATCAAAAGTGAGAGTACCTAACTATACAGAATAGTATCTTTAAAAGTCACATATGATGACGGCAACAACACAACAACATTAGAGTCAAGTCCTTCTCATCATACTTAACTTTCAATGTCTCCAAATCAGCTATGATTTCTTTTAACATAGTTAAATGATCATCCAATGACGCACAATGACGCACCTTCAAACATTTGGTGAGAATATAAGCGTCGTGTAACTTATTGGTCAAGCTCTTTGTCATACAAAATTGCTCCAACTTCAACTACAATGCAGAGGCATTTTTCTCTTCTAAAATATCTTGAAATTTTTGATTTGATAAATGTAGGTGAATTTGAGATTGGACTTTCTGATCCCTAAGCAACTTTTCATCATGCGTCAAGGTTGAAGAAATTTTAATTTTAGTTCCATCCTATAATTAATTGTCTATAATTTTTCACTAAATTTGGTATAATAATTGGAGATGTTATATCAAATTTCGTCAAATTTGGTGTATGTCATTAGAGATGGTTTAAGTCAAGTAAGATAATTAACAACGAAAGTTGACAAATTATCTTTAGGGAGTTTGCTATAGATTAGGACCAGATTGAGACAAGAAAAAGAAATCATTGATTAAATAGAAGTGTAGCCTGGAAAGTTTAATTTTAATTCCATTCTATAATTAGTTTTCACCTCCGATGGAGGTGAAAAAAAATTTCAACTACTGTTTTCACATAATACAAAGTTGAATACTTTTTTTGATTAAATAAATAGTCGAAAAAAAATTGTACATACTTTGAAACATAACTTTTTGTTGATTGGATTGTCCAAGAAGACTGTGACGTTACTGAACACGTTGTTGGGCCTTTTGGTAAGGGTATTGTCCATCAAACGAATAGTGTTCAGAGTGAATACTCGTATTTGATTCGGAGTGATACGAAGTTTGAATATGCTATCTTTATCATTCTAACTTTTGAAAAAAGCGATTAAATAAATTAGTTCATAGTAGAGCTCCAAATCTCGTGTTCGAGTCTTCAATGAAGGGAATAATTATGCAGGAGAACATCACTGAACAAAGGACGAGTCTATGGCATAAGGAGGTCACACTCAAATGTATAGCGATTGGAGTGAATTTTCAAGTCTAATACAGCGTGATATAGTGTTTAATAATGCCTATGCTATTAGTTATAAATTTTGGAAAAAAGTAATTACATCTTATATAAGTTTGTTAGCAAGGTGGACGGAAGTTTTATTAATGAAGTGCATAAAAGTAGATAATATAACAATGAATAGATATGGATGAATTATTGAATTCAAATAGATGAGATACGAGAATGAGTAAATTAGGGTTGGACTCCCAACTTTTCACGTAGTATGGTTATGTATCGCAATCTATTTGATCAGATACGAGAATTTGTATTCCCATATGATCAAATTTGCTAATTTAAATGGTAAATAATTAATGTCTAAATTGATGATTTTTGTTGTGTGGAGACCTAAATTTAGTCATTTCAATACACCTGGACCTAAAATCGTACTTTCGAAGATTAAGGACCAATAACTACTTGAATGAGTTTATGAACTTTACCTGCAAAAAGAGTATAACTATTAAACAAATAATTTCCTTCCGATAATTGATTGAAAAGGTCAAGAGAAGCCCTAATAATAATAATAAAAACAATAATTAAAGAAGGTGAATGGACAAGAAAATGCCTAACTAATATTTTTGATGAGATAATAAATGTCATTTGTAGTGATTATATTTTTACTTCTGTGTCAACAAAGTAACTGTAATTCAATTTCGTTCAATCAAGTAACAACTCTTTAATTTTATTTAAATAAAAGTAACTCCATCTAATTTCATTGCTTGAATTGACAACAGTCATTGATTTCACTATTTTTGTACTTGTTCAACATCAACAACTAATATTGACGTACAATGACCATCATTTATTGAAAATCAAATTAAAATATAATTTCTCAATTAAAAATACTTACTCGATTAAACAAAATTGAAATACTTAAGTGAAAGATACATACGAAAAATGAAATTTACAGAATAACATTGTTGAAAACCCCTAGACAAAGTATAGTTGAATATAATACAATCAAGTGTACAGTGAAGCCAAGACGTCAAGGACCAAGGCAAGGGCACGTGTATTTTGCATGTGTGTATGTTTCTTCTTAGAGTTTTACATTACTTGCACTAACCATGATACAATGCCATAATTTTTTATATAATATCATATGATATTTCATCATTATATTATTTTAAAATACAGTCAGTTTTTTCATGAAATCATCTGCTGTCACCTCAAATTATGTCATTGCATTTGTTAAATTTCTTCTAGCAAAGTGGCAAAATCCTACTTGCACATGCTCTTAATGAAATATTTGGAAGTCAAATTTTTTAATCACATCTTTCATGTAATTCCACATTTTATCTTTTGCCTTAAATAATTGTCAATATTTTGAAAATCGATCTGAGTGTTGATCTAAAAAAGCTAAAGAGTTAATAGTATAAATGTCATATAATGTTTGAACTGCTAAAAATAAATAAATAGATAAATTATGTACCACAAACTGACAAAATTAAGTTTAATTTTTTAACTCAATTAATTTATATATAAACGAAAGTACCCATTAATGATTAAATTTGGGTACATTTAATTTTTATTTTTTTTCATATTGTGAATTGTTTAATACTTTATAGTATTTTATTGTGTCAATGAAATAAAGGAGAAACGAAACATCACATAAATTGGATTGGAAATGAAAAAAAAAAAAAAAGCAAATAATATTAAGAGAAACAATTTAAACCAAAATTATTATTTTTTTCATAGAGCTATTACCTTTTATATATTCAAATTTTATAACTGAAAAATCATTGATAATGGTGGACTGGAGAGTGCTTACAAACTCTGGATGATGGTTTTTTTTTCTTTTTTTTTAATCCCACATTGGCATCTTTTTACAAAAGCAATGAAGATGCTTGCTAACATGTTTGGCAAATAAACAATAAGAGTAATACTGTTTATCTCCATTGGTGTTGAGTCTCAGTGTATATGACAATTAAATGACATTAAATGATAGATTCATTTAAATACAAAGTCATATGACTCATTTAATTTAGTCTTTCATTTAATATCATGTAATTGTCACATATACTATGGCTCAATTTCAGTGGGGATGAATAGCATTATTCAGATAGTAAAGTAACTCTTTTGGACTTTTCATTGCTCTCAAAGTATTGGGCTGAATGTCGTAAATAATAATTATTGAGAAAATTAGACTATATACCGTAAATATAAGACTTTTTTAAAAAACCACGTGAAAAGTGAGTACACATTAGAAAATACTACATTTTTTCATCATTTTTAAAACTAAACCCTAATGGTTTTATTTCATATTCTCCCCTCTCCCCTCTCCCCTGTCCTCTCTTTTCTTCTCTCTTTCCAAACCTGTCAAGACAGTGAAGAACCACAGGATTGGAATCATCGTTGGTGTCACACAACTGAGGTTATGCAATTTTCAGAAAATCCAATCTACAAAATATATGTATATGTAAAATGTATGTATATATTTGATGGGGATGAGGGTGGGTTAGGAATTGAAAGATCTGCACAGGAACTCTTCGGATTCTCTGAACCAATGTTCTTGCTAAAGGGTCTCTAATGTCGTGAATTTCCTCGGGAAGAAATGATGGAAACCCACTTCCTCCTCCACTGTCATTGCCTTCGCCGTATTGTAGAACTGGAAATCGAAAAGCCAAAGCCCCCATGTTCTCTCCACAATATACACATCCCCGCTGTGAGTCTGTTATTACAATTTCGTATGTATCGAAAAAAAATCAAAAGAAGGTGTACTTCTCAACACATTTTATGAGAAGGGCCCCTCGTGAATTCAATGTCCGATCTTAAGTTCTGAAAAATCTGCAAAAATTGCCAATCTTTCTTGTTAGATTAATGGCCTATCATCATAATAGTAACCTTCTCGCTTGCTTTCATTTTGGACAACCTTTTGGTTTCCTTTTATATGTAAACATTTTCACTAGACTAAATGGGAATGCCAGCGAAGTTTATTGTGCTCTTAACAATGCAATTTAGACAATAATTGCAGAATCAGATGCTCAATTGAGTAATCAAGAGCTTGTTCCGAAAGCAAAGGAGATGTTGATGATAGAAGGTTTCATGCAGCGTCAAGAACCCTATTGTAGCGACCAACACGTTGATACTCCTTTTCTTCACTAATAAGGTTGTCCTCGATCAGTTCAAACACAAGACATGTGTTGTGTGCTCTTTCGAAGAATAATCTAACCACGAAGAATTCTATTTAAAAAAAAAAAAATCACTTATTTTTATTTTTATTTTATATTTGTCACTTCCAATTTATAGATTATTGTGTTCTTAAAATAAAATTATGTTTTATATTTAGTTAATATAAATAAAGCATAATTACAAATCAACAATATATAGAAGAAAGTCAACCATCTACTTGATTTATTGAACTGATTTCAATGTTTAATTGGTATTTTGTCACTTTTTTAAATTATCATTTTTTTGAGTATTTGTCCCTTTTTTTATTTTCTATCACTTTTTTTCTATCAAATTTTGTAACTTTTTTTGATTGATAAACATCGTTTTATTTTTAAAGAAAAGTGACATTGTATGCTTTTTTTTTTTCTTTTTTAAGTGATATTTTACTTTAAAAAGTGACATTGGGCACATTATTTTTATAATGTCACTTTTATAGTCACTTTTTATAAAAAAAAGTTGCACTTAATTTTACATAGTAGCTTTTACTTTTAAAATACTTTTTATATTTTGTTGACAATGCGTTAAGGGCAAAATCATGTTTTTGTGAATGCAAATATCATGTTTTGGTACTTGTATATCCTTTTATGAAATCTCAGTTGAAAACGAAAGTTGGTATTTGATGTAATGTTTTGAGTGACCTTTTGCCTGCACAGTTGGTCTTAGTGGAGGTGGAGTGGCGGTGGTGGTGTAGTGGTTGAATTTGCATAAAATAATATATTTTAAAGTTTTGATTTGACTGTATTTTTTTTAATTTTTGGTCACTTTTTTTATTGATAAATATCACTTTTAATAAAATTGACATTGTATGCCACTTTTTTTTATTATTATTAAAATGTGCTACTTAACTATATACAGTATTTTTACTTCCAAAATTTTTTTATATGATTAATGAGTTGACTGAGTTGGTATATGACAGTTGTGGTGAATTGACTTAAAGATGCTTTGCCTTTTGATTTGCTTTTTGTTTGTGAATTGATTTAAAGATGCTAGATGGTAAACGGATAAAGAAGAAGGATAGTGGTTGTGTCACTTTTTTTATGTTATTTTATCGAACTGATTCGAGTGTTTTAATTGGTCAATCATCACAGGGACGAATTCTTAGTAAAATTACTTAGCCGAATTCTCGCCACGATGTCACTGAGGTTCCACTCAGTCAACTTACATGAATTTGCACAATGAACACACGAAAAGTAAAGGCATCAATGTAAAGGAACGCACTGATTTACGGGTAAAATCCAACTTGTTTATTACTCCACAATAACACAAGAAAATGAAGGAATACTGAAAGAACACAACACACACTATGCCTCATCAGTCTAGCCTTTTCAATTTATAGACCAAAATTCGTATGTAGTTAACATCCCTAACTGCAAAAGGGATAACCCAAGCAAAAGTTGGCAAAATTGGAGAAGATGGCTAAATTGTAAGAGATCCAAAGTTCGGGGACTAAAGTGAAAATACTTAAAAGTTGTGTCGGATCTCATAATGAAGATTCAAGAGTGATAGGAGTCAATTGGATGAAGAAAGAAGTAAAGGGGATGAAATATAGGTAAAATATGATTTTAGTCTCATATTGAGACTCATTTTTTACATACCAAATGTTCGAATTAGAAAATAATATTGGAGCAAAGTTGTAGCTCTTTGAGTTATCTTTACAACGCATCATGAAACGTCTCAGTTGCATATCGAGAGAAAATATTATGATAAAAATTCTGAAGGATGCGTAGTGCTGAACTGTTGTTGAAATTCAACAGTAACTGGGCGCTGTAGCGCCACGATTATGGTGTCGAGGCGCCGCTGGGTGAGAAAAGGGTTTTGAATTTCTTAGCTCAACACGACTCCAACCCTTCCAAAATTTTAAAAGACTATGAAGACAATCCTTAAGACCTAATTCTTGGGGAAGAATGGTTCAAGAGGTAAGGGGGAATTCAACATAATTCTTCAAGAAGGCAATGAGGAAAAACATCAAGAGATTCAAGAATAAGACAAAAAATAACAAGAGAAGAAACATCCTAGTTTTTCTATTCTCTTCCCTATGTTTTTTTATATGAATTTTAGTATTTTCATAGATTATATCATGAACTAAATTGATTATCTAGGGTTTGACTGCAGCCAAAAATTTGAGAATATGGATTGATTAATTTTAGTTATTTCTATTAGATTTTTTGCATGTGTTTAATTGTATTATAATTTTAATTTTTCGATCTGTGGTACACTGAACACCAGCCCAATCTCGATGTTTTCAATTAATTGGCCACTAATTGAATGATTTGATGCTAGTCAATTTTGGCACTCGAGAGAATGAAGTTTAGGCATGATCATAAGAATAACACAATATAGGAAATTATAGGTTTCGAGAGAAAGTATAATTTTTTTGAAACATGTTCCATTTAAGAACCACAAGCTTGATAAATTCTATATTTTAATTTAGAATAGAGATATTGACATTGAAATATAGGAATAGTTTTTACTCGGCACTCGAGAGAGGGAGTAAAATTACGTTAGGGTTCTTGCTTATAAACTTCGAAAAATTGATTAGAAATAATTATATAACTGAGAATCATATTTGATAATTATGTGAAATCATAACCCTAGGCTTTCTCACTTGATTATTCTTCTAGCTTGCATTTATTTGTTGATTTCGTTACCATATTAGTTTAAAAATATTGATTATAACATTCATTCGTCTCGATAAAATAGAGGCTAAATAATTATAGTAATTAGTAGAAATTTGAATTACAATTCATGTGGGTTCGACACTCTAACTCCATTATTATATTACAAAACTTGACACCGTATACTTGCGGTATAAATCACGATATAAAATACGCGTGACACCAAATGGCATTGTCCAACTCCAAGGGAAATAACCAAGGCCAAGCCCCATTAAGGGCTCGACCATTCCCCTTGGTCAAATGATTAAACCTCGTGTCAAGTAGGCGATCAAGGACTTACCACTAGTGGTGAGTAAAAATAAAACTATTCTGCTGAAACTAATTGAATTGGTTTGGGACGATCAATTCTTGCATCATATTATGTTGGGTTCGAGTTCTAAACTTACAATTTGGTCAAGTTTAAAATCAATATAGCCGACCAACCCATTTAGTTGAAAATATATAAAAAATTGATAAATAAAAAAAATAAAAAACAAAACAAATGAGACCATGATCCAAAAGTCTGAAGAACAAATCATGATTTCCATCTCTTTATTGTTCTAGCCGGTCGCCAATCGCCCCTGTCTCTTGCATGTCACTCTAGTCTAATTTTTGTCTGATTCATCTCTCGCCCTCTCTGTCAAATTCAAGCCCCTTTCTTCATTGCTCTTTTCTTCATCAAGTGTTCATTATTTGTGTATTGGCTTAATAGGAGAAAATATTGGAGAATTTGTAAATTGTAGGAGGCTATTTTAGTATTTTCCTTAGGAGGCCATTTCAGTTTTTTCCTTGTTGTCTTCATTTCCAGCCGGTTAGTGTATATATACCGGTTAGTGCCATATCCGGTTAGAAGAAAATAGAGAACATGTTGCAACAGATTCTTTTCTCCCGCCATTTTATCTTCTTCTCCATATCTCTCTCTTTCAATATTTCACATGGTATCAGAGCGGTGAAGCTTTGCTGCGATGGCCTCACAAGGATCTTCAGTTGAAGATTTGATTAGAGAGGAAGCTAATTCAGTTACCCGTCGGCTGAATACAGATCCAGATAGTCCTTACTATCTTCGTTATGGTGATAACACTGGTATGCAGCTCATATCAGTGATTCTTACATAGGATAATTATGCGACATGGAGTCACGCTGTTGTTATGGCTCTTAGTGTGAACAATAAAGAAGGATTCATTGATGGAACTATAACTGAACCGAGTGATGATGATATGATGTATAGCGCGTGGAGGAGATGCAATCATGTAGTCTCATCGTGGATTATTAATTCAATTCCCAATGAGCTCTATCCAAGTGTGGTGCACAAGGATTCAGCTAGAGAGATATGGATTAAATTGAAGAATCATTATAGTCAAGGTAATTATCCTAGGATTTATGAATTGAAGAAGCAAATCTCCACCATTTCGTAGGAAAATAACTCAGTTAATTCCTACTTCTATCGATTCAAAGGATTGTTGGAGGAGCCTGATAACTATAGACCGAATATTAGTGGATCTTATTACAAGCAGGAAGATCAAGTTATGCAATTCTTAATGGGACTAGATGAACATTATTCTGTAGTTAGAAGTCAGATCCTGTTGATGGATCCGCTACCTCCATTTAACAAGGTTTTTTTGCTTACTTTGCAAGATGAAAGACAAAACAAAGTTGTTGCTAAAAGGCAACAGAGCTTTGAGGCACTTGCATTTGCTAATAATGCTATACAAGGATCTAATAGAACTCAGAGAAATGTTAGATTCATTCAAAATCAGAGAAAGGAGAGGCTTATTTGTAGTTACTGTGGGATGCTTGGATATCCCCATGGACATCATTTTGCTAAAGGAAAAACTATAGTTTATAATGACGTTGGACAATCTTCTGAAGGTAATCAGCTTGGTATTATGGAATCAAACCTCACTATTACTCCAGATCAGTGTAAGCAAGTTCTGGCAATGTTGATGCCTCAGCTAAAGGGGCAAATGTTTGATGCTACTAAAACACAAACACAATCACAGCCTCAGGAAACACTATCTACTTGTTATTATGGGCTAGATACCTTTGTCTTTTCATGTAATCATTCTAATTCTAATACTAAACTAGGCGCAGTAAAATAGATTATGGATACTGGTGCTTCAGAGCATATGGTATGTTTTATTTGGCATTTAACCACGATATCTCATAAAGTTAAAGTAGCTGTTAAGTTACCTAATGTAGACATTGTTGAAGCTATACATATTGGAACATTCAAATTGTTTGATACATTGGTTTTAACAGAAGTGTTGGTGGTATCTTGCTTCAAATTCAATTTGATTTCAGTTAGCAAATTGACTCTTAAGCATAATTACTTCCTGATATTTTTGCATCAATATTGTTTTGTCCAGGATCTTTTAACATGGAGGACGATTGGAGTGGGCAAACTTGAAGATGGACTGTATGCTTTCCAAAATCCTACTCAGGAGCTTCATGACAAACCTTCATTCAAATGCCTTCATTCTGATTCTCAGTCTCCTATTATTTCTATTAATAACATTTCTGCTATCCCTAATTCCAATTGCAAGTCTAATCTCGGTCTACTATGTAATAAAACAAGACATTCTGCTTGTAATTCTATAAGCAATTACAATGTAAAGACTGATATAGACCTATGGCATTGTCACATGGGGGCATCTTCCTATTTCCAAACTATATGTTTTACATGATTTAGTTCCTATCATTACATTCAATAAGCAATTACATTGCACTGTATGTCCAACAGCCAAACAACACAAGCTACCTTTTCCTGTTAGTGAAACTAGAGCATCCAAAAGATTTGATATAATCCATTGTGAAATATGGGGACCATATTTAGTCCCCTCATTGGATGGCTCTAGATACTTCTTAACCATTGTGGATGACCATACTAGAATGACTTGGACTTACCTAATGAGAGAAAAATCTCAAACTAAATCTATCATTTACTCCTTCTATCATATGATTCAAACTTAGTTTGACTGCAAAATAAAGATGGACTGTATGCTTTCCAAAATCCTACTCAGGAGCTTCATGACAAACCTTCATTCAAATGCCGTCATTCTGATTCTCAGTCTCCTATTATTTCTATTAATAACATTTCTGCTATCCCTAATTCCAATTGCAAGTCTAATCTCGGTCTACTATGTAATAAAACAAGACATTCTGCTTGTAATTCTATGAGCAATTACAATGTAAAGACTGATATAGACCTATGGCATTGTCACATGGGGGCATCTTCCTATTTCCAAACTATCTGTTTTACATGATTTAGTTCCTACCATTACATTCAATAAGCAATTACATTGCACTGTATGTCCATGATTTAGTTCCTACAATTACATTCAATAAGCAATTACATTGCACTGTATGTCCAACAGCCAAACAACACAAGCTACCTTTTCCTGTTAGTGAAACTAGAGCATTCAAAAGATTTGATATAATCCATTGTGAAATATGGGGACCATATTTAGTCCCCTCATTGGATGGCTCTAGATACTTCTTAACCATTGTTGATGATCATACTAGAATGACTTGGACTTACCTAATGAGGGAAAAATATCAAACTAAATTCATAATGTACTCCTTCTATCATATGATTCAAACACATTTTGACTGCAAAATAAAAATTCTCAGGTCTGATAATTGATCTGAATTCCATATGAGTAATTTTTTTCAGTCTAATGGCATTCTTCACCAACTCAGCTGTGTTGAAACACCTCAGCAAAACGGAGTGGTAGAGAGAAAACACCAACACCTTCTAAACGTAGCTAGAGCTATCAAGTTCCAAGCCAATTTGCCTCACAAGTTTTGGGGAGAAACCATCCTTACAGTAACACATTTAATCAACAGAAGTCCTACTTTTGTCCTTCAGAATAAGACACCTTATGAAATGCTTGATCAAACAGTACCATCATATTCTCATCTCAAGGTGTTTGGATGTCTTTGTTATGCTTCAAGCCTCAAAAGAAATTGTACCAAATTTGACCCTAGAGTTGTGCCATTTATGTTTATTGGTTACCTATATGGCATGTAAGCTTTTAAATTGTATAATCTGCTTAGCAGCTTTGTCTTTGTCTCTAGAGATATTAAATTTCATGAGAATATTTTTCCATTTCATCATCCCAAATTCCTTGCCTCTTTGTCAAAATCTGACGTCTACTTGCCATTTGATTCATCCATTTTCCTAGTCCAGAGTAATGATTCATCACCTGATATATCAGTTCCAAATTCTCCAAATTCTGGTAATTACTCAATTTCTACTCATGTTAACTCTCCTATCAGATTTGTTCCAAATTCATCTGATTCTCCTTAAATAGATACTCATAAATCCACTTCAATATCTATTCTCACTCCAACTCCTCCTGTACCCATCAGATAATCTAACAGACCTAAAAGAGCCATAGCTTATCTTCAAGATTATCACTGTAGTCTTGCATCTCAAGTGCCTACTTTACAATCAAAATCCATGGTGAAAGGTCAAATAGCTGGCAAACAATATCCTATAACTGAGTATCTAGATTATGGCAGATTATCTCCTTCTTACAAGAGGTACTCACTTGCTTTATCTACTATGTATGAGCCTATATCATATAAAGAGACTGCTAAGTGTCCAGAATGGCATAAAGACATGGAGACTGAGTATCAGGCATTGGTTTCAAACAACACTTGGACTGTCACTCCTCTCCCTGCACATAAAAGGCATGTGGCTTGCAAATGGGTTTTCAAAGTTAAACTAATTGAGGAGAAGAAGGAAGCCAGACTTGCTGCAAAAGGATTCACACAACAAGATGGACTTGATTATGAAGAAACCTTCTCCCTTGTTGCTAAGCTGGTAAATATGAAGACCTTAGCTGTTGCTGCTCATAGATACTGGCATCTCCATCAATTAGACATCAACAACGTTTTCCTCCATAGTGAACTTGATGATGAGGTTTATATGTGGATGCCAAAGAGGTATGAGCAGCAGGGAGAGTGTGGAGAACAACTGGCATGCAGATTGAATAAGTCCATTTATGGAGTCAAACAGGCGTCTAGGCAGTGGAATACTAGACTCACTTCATGGACTTGATTATGAAGAAACCTTCTTCCCTGTTGCTAAGATGGTAACTGTGAAGACTTTGTTAGCTGTTGCTGCTCATAAATGTTGGTATCTCCATCAATTAGACATTAACAACGCTTTCCTCTATGGTGAACTTGATGAGGAGGTTTATATGTGGATGCCTAAGGGGTATGAGCAGCAGGGGGAGTGTGAGGAACAACTGGTATGCAGGTTAAATAAGTCCATTTATGGACTCAAACATGCATCTAGGTAGTGGTACATTAAACTCACTTCGTACATTATTTCACATGGATTTAAACAATCAAAATATGATTATTCTTTTCTCAGCAAACAAGAAAAATGATCATCCACTGCTTTGCTCATATATGTGAATGATATTATCATAGGAGGAAATGACTTGTCATTCATTGAACAATTCAAGAAAGAATTGAATTAGCAGTTCAGATTAAAAGATTTGGGGGTTCTGAAGTATTTT